>MJUU01021377.1:49824-80161 GCA_002080025.1 Modiolus philippinarum | reverse complement strand
TAGTAATGTTGTTCTAAGTTCTTTGCGTAAAGAATAATTTTGTCGTAATACAATAAGGGTTTAAATAAAAGGTGCATTAGCAAATTTGTCTTGCCCGACCCGGATGGTCCCACGATGAGTAAGCGGAAAAAATCACTCGGCAAATTTTTTACTTCTTGTATTGTTTTAAAATTATTCGTATTAGACTTTTCTGAAAAATATGCTGGAATCGTTGTCATTTTTTATAACCCGAATATTTATTAGATAAAAAAACCATGAGTGTATTTCAGGTAGGAGGGTGCATAACCGTTGTGGTAAGTAATAATGTTTGACTTTTATCATAAAAATCAGGTAAAAAAATGCTTGCATATGATTTGACCAATCTAAAAAAAATAAAAACAAAGGTATATGGTTTTTACGAAATACTTGATATTCAAGGGGAAATCGTATATTTATATTATCCTTTTAGCAATATATTCGTTATAGAGAGAGTAACTGGTGATGAGTTATCAGACTTACTAGAAATATATAGGAATCAAAAGTATAGAACCAGAGATACACGTCAGTGTTATGTATAACCCGTGTTATGTAACTTATGAGATGCTTAAACCGCAAGCAACGTAAAAAATGTGAGTGAACTAAGAATCTAGCCCGTTTTACCTGTCTCAACTGTAGTGAATAACAAATCTTACATGTTTGTTTATTCTCGTTAGTCCCGTAGATAGTAGTTAATACCCTTTTTGGGTGCACATTTTCCGAAAAGTTTTTCGGAAAATGTGCACCCAAAAAGGGTATTAACTACTACCGAAACACATTCCAAAAAAATATGTAATCGAAAGCATTTAAACAAGAGAAGAGAGACCATCGACAATTTACACCTTATAGAGGCATTAACCGGTCACTGAAATGTCAAAATCAAATCAGGGAATATAGACCAGCACCGTGCAACGATTCTTCATCGAGTTGTCCCCCTTTAGATAATTGGACTTTTCATGACTTATTGTTGTGTCTAATCATATATGTTTGTACTGTTATATGCCTCCATGGGCCAGTAATTTGTTAAATAAATATTACTTACTTACTTACTTACTATTTATCGATCATTCAATCCCACTGTGTATACACATTACTTGAGCAAATCCTATGTTTCATTATTGCATGAGGAGATACTCCTTAGTTTTCAAAACAATTTACACAAATTTAGAAATTGCAAGGTTTGTACAAAAAGATTAACCAAGCGTCAGGAAACGCAACAGACCATGCAACGAACAACAATTACAAGTAATTGGAATGGGACATTTGATTAACCGAGGCAGGAATTTTAAAACCGAAGTATTTTGACGAAGTAGAGTTATGACTTGAATAAAGTCACTAAAAATAATATTTTCATACATTGAATGACTGCTAAATAACTCAAAACACGAGTGAAGGATACTCGTTAGACGGATTTCATTACGCATATGTCAGAAACGTTGAAAAAAAGATGGTAATATGTAAGAGAGAAAAGACAGATGAACAACAATTAACACCTAACAGTCTTCCGGATACACATGGCAGAAAATGTGGAAAATTGATCGAAAACACGTGAGAGAGAAGTAAACGTCTTAAAGAGCAACAACCGTTCACCGAAAAGTCATAATCAAATAAACGAGTACTTCGTTAGTGAATAGCTTTTTGATAGTTCGTAAGTTTGGGGTATTAGCCATAAATACGGGACTTTTTTTCTCTTTTGTTTATCCAAGACAAGTATTATTCTACTGTGTAAAGATTGAAATATCTATGAAATGATAGTAAAAAAGTCGCTTTATATGTTCACGAGTAAATAAATAAAAGAATTTATTTTGGTTCGGGTTTCTTTCTCCATTTTTAATTCACACATTTTTCAGTATGAAGTGTTAAATAAATCTAAAAAACAAATATTCTATCTGTAGATAAAATTTAGCGGTGAGCATTCCTTGACCAATCTTTCAAAATAACGTTTTGTCTTATTCTTTCCTTTTCCAGAATGTGGTCATGGAGTTATTAGTCTACTTGTATTGGGTTTATTTCTATGTTTATCATACTATAAAGAAACGGGATAGAGAAAGGGGAAGTTTTAATACCCATATTTAAACCTACCGCTAGCTTTTGCTATTGCACAAGCAAAAGCCAGTAGTACGGTTGTATTGGGATCCAATGACCTAAAGATTTTACAATTATACTGGTCTCTCACTGGTACTGCCGATGTTTACTGAAATCCATGATAATTCTTTACCAAACCCTTCGGGAAGTTTTGAATTTGATAATTATTCTGTAATGCAACAGTGTTTTACCAGCAGACTAGACTCCTTGAGCTAGC
Source organism: Modiolus philippinarum (assembly GCA_002080025.1). Taxonomy (NCBI): domain Eukaryota; kingdom Metazoa; phylum Mollusca; class Bivalvia; order Mytilida; family Modiolidae; genus Modiolus; species Modiolus philippinarum. The sequence goes on along the minus strand of MJUU01021377.1, from coordinate 77,844 downwards.
TGGCAGTTTAGCGGCGAACGGTACTTGACCCATCTTTCAAATTTTGTCTTATTCCTCCCTTTTCAAGGTTGTGAACTTGGAATTAGTGGTCTACCTGGGTTGGGTTTTATCTGTTTGTTGATTTTACTTTAAGGAAACGGGATAGAGAAAGGGGAGAGTAAGGTACCAATAAATTGATTTAACCCTACCGCTAGCTGTTCCGGCCATCCGGTTATCCTATCACTGTCTATGTTTGTCTTTTGTCATTATTTTTTCTTATGCAGTTTCCTGGTGGATTTTGGAATGTGATTGTTATGTTTGGCCATCAGAAGTGTTTTCCGTTATCCTTTTTTCATTAGTTAAACCGGTGTATGGATATATAGTTTCCATAACGAGAACTGGTTGATTATGAAATTTCTCACATCGAGTTAAATAAATTTTGCAAATGTTTGAAAGCGAGGCTTGCCGAGCTCTTAAACATTTCAAAATTTATTTAACGAGATGTGAGAAATTTCATAATTAACGTGTTTAAGTTTTGGAAACTGTTTCTCTAATGACTGGATGAAAAACACCGAGGATTGTGTTCCGAATAAATTCGCGGGAAATCTCACGAAACTTGTTCTCCTCTCTAGAGAGGAGAACAAATGTTTCCACATCGTTCAGGAAGTGTGGAAACTGGATAGAAATTAGAGAAACCATAAACTCCTTTTTTCTGTCGCGTTCCCTTATAATATATTAAGCATACGAATAAAACCCAATATAGGTAGACTACTAAATCCTTGACCACAATCTTGAAAGGAGAGAAATATGTCTCATCAATGCAGATAAAATTGAAAGATTTGAAATCCAGAAATCGAAATGTGTACAAAGATTGATAGAGAACAAGTAATCATAGGGACCAAAGGACAGAGCTTTGCAAGTGGGAGATACTCCTTAGTATTAAACAAAATTTTCACATTTAGATATTGCAAGCTCCCACAAAATCGGTTTCGGCCCAGCACCAAAGTACTGGTCTACTGAGCTGGTGAAAACCCTCGGGAACTAACAGTCCACCAGCAGTCGCATCGACCTAGTGGTACAAGTTACTGTTAATAAACTTTCAGCATATTTATAAAAACATTAAAAACCAGAAATCGAAAGGTGGGCTTTAGTGTAAACATATTTTATTAATAACTTGTAATATATATATTCTAATAAGGAAGGATAAACTCCCACCATCGTGGTTTTGTCCTTAGCTATATTTGATTGATTGATTGATTGAATATTGTTTAACGTCTACTCAGCAATATTTCAGCTATATCAAGACGAGAACAAGTTTGTTAATAAATAATCACTTTTGGGTACATGTATGGAAAGGGCCATGGGACGGGAAATTCTGACTGCCACTGGAAAAGTAGGGTGAAATCGTCAAGGGCGGGGAATTTAGCCTTGTAGCCGATCACCTACGGACCACCCCGAAAAGAGCTTGCTACAAGGGTTCTTTAACGTGCAGGAAGCGTGGCATTTCTTCCCACCGTGGACCTGAGTTTACATCCCATCCGAAAGATGGGTTGTGTATTTATTAATCCCGCACAACCACGGAATGGGTCCTATTTCTATATCCCGGGACCCTCGGGGTCAGCCTCCGTTTAGGAGGGGTCACACCCCGCAAGCCGGAGATACTAGGTCCTATTTCTATATCCCGGGGTTCCCTCGGGGTCCTCTGTTAGGATCACTCATACTCCAAGCTCAGAGGATGCTGCGGGCCTATTCATGAGCCGGGACCGCGCACGGCGGAGCTATATTTGATATGACTGTTTATTCAGATTTGGTTTGGTTTTATCCATTTTAACATTTTAACATTTTTTGAAATTTCCCTTGTTTGGGTTCTAGTGCTGCTGATGAGGGATGGCCATACAGCTGATTAAAATTATTGCAGTTGGAGTTGACATATGTGTTATGGTCTCATGTTCATTTACTCCATATCCTTTCGTAAAATATGTGTGTGTGTGTGTGTACATAGAAACAATTATCAACTCAAACTATTACACAAATTACTAATTAGGATTTGAAAACAAGGGCCTGGCCCTAATATTAATTCATATCCTAAGGGTAAAACGATTCAATAAAGCATGCTCAAAAATCAAGTTTAAGAGTTACAGTATATGACAATACAAGTTATTATAGGTACAAAATACGCAAAAAAATTGAATGACCCTTGAATGATATTTCAGCATCAACGAAGATTGGATACTAGAAAAGATGTATAAAGTGTATCAAGAAGTAGAACGAGTTGGGGCAAGTGAAAAGCGATTACTGCTGATAATAAAGTTTTGTACTGATTTATACATATCATTTTGTTCATGTGAGAGTAAATCAGATCCATAAAGGAGCAAGTTAGTCGTTAATCGAAAAGGAATCTGCATACTTAATAGTTATTGACTGCGCTGCCTGTGATAAATTGTACATCGTGATAAGTAGTGAACCATTGTTTCTGGTTCTCTCCACAAACACATTTAGGACATTGAATAAGTTGTTTTTTTTATATAAATGATCATTTAGACATGAAGAATTCACTCGCAGTCTAGCGTGAAGAATTTGACCTATTTGGACGCTTTCTATTTTATTTATCAACATAAGGGGAGCTTTAATTCCAACCACTTGATTAAGAGTTGACAATAATACAAATTTTCATGATTGCTTCAAAAAAGGTTCGATTTACAAATGAACCACAATGGGAGATTGGAAATGCTTTAGCAGATGGACTTTAAAGTCTTCAGTGGGAAATAGCTACTTTGGACAGGTTTCCCGTTGTACTTGTATCTACAAATGCCCTTGATAAAAACCAGGCAATCAAGTAATGTTTCTATTGTTGTTTTCATCTTGTTATCACCATGAGGCCAAGATTACTGCTGTGCACTTGTAACAGTAATAACCACGTAACCACGAAAGCTAACGCAGAGGTGTATTAATATTTTCTGAAGTTCACGATTGCTTTTCATGTTTGCACGACCAATTAATTTTCTAATTATATATAAGCGACGGTGTATTTAAGAAAACTATGTTATGATAACTAAATACCGAAGTCACTGTGAATTTATTTTCTGCATATGCGCATTTCGACAACTTATGTCTCTTCAGTGCAGATAAAATCTAAACGTTTGGAAGACCATAAAATCAAATATGTAAAAACTGATAGAGAACAAATACCCAATATGATCTAAATGTAAAGCCAAAATCAGCTAAGGACAGAGCTTTGCGTGAGGGAGATACTCCTTAGTTTAGTCATTTGGAAGGATGGTCAACAAAATTCCAAGGTCGTAAAGCTCGTTATAAATATATTTGGTTGGTGCAAAGATTTAAGAAAGGAGTGATTTATAATGATCCTGTTATGCGTCCTCGGCCTTTTATACTTACCTTCGGGTCATTATTACAGACTTTGCATTTATAACAGTGCTATTATGGAAACACTAAGTCATTAATACTATATCAAAATATTCTGTATGTTGTTTAAAAATGTGTTTATAACGCTTTAATAAAGATAAATTCAGCATAGAATTAACATCAACAATGAAGGGATATGGAGTAAATGCAAATGAGACAAAATCTCTACAAATTCATGGTTATACCGAGCAACTGAACAACGCTTTCATTGTTGTTTTTCATCTAGAAGTCACCATGAGGTCTTCAACAATGAGCATTGCTCATACCTCATAGCAAGTTCAAGACGGTTGTACCTCGCAGTCTGGATTACTGGGTTCTATTTCTTTATCCCGGGGTTCCCTGAGGGTTGGTCATTTCGACAACTTATGTCTCTTTAGTGCGGATAAATCAAAACCATACCAAAATTTTGTAGAATCTATATAGAGAATGAATAATCAAAAATAATCTTATTAAAGACCTATGAATGAGGGGAATATCCTTTAGTCTTTAGCAAACTTTTCTAAAATTTTGATATTGCAAGTTTCAGAATAAAATTCATTTAGGGTCAACACCGAAGTACTGACTTCCCGAATACCCACAGGGTTTAATAGTCCACCAGCAGAGGCATTTTCCTAGTTGTAATAATTAACAAAATACCGAAGTTACAGTAAATTTAGTTTCTGCATATAACCATTCCGACAACGTATATCCCTTCAGTGCATTTCAAATAGACACATTTGGAAGAATGAATAGGGTCTGTAAGTCTCGTCATGTGACTCACGAGAATCCACGATAAACCGGCAATTCGAAAACGTTTCCCGCCGAAACATGACGTTTGAGGATTATGACGTTCAAATTTTTGTTTGAAACGTCATATATCTTTGTTTAAAATGTAACTTCCGGGTACAGGTTTTTGGTCCCGGAAGTACCAAAATTGTACGAGACCTAGCGGCCCTATAATAAAATACTGCTACTTTGCTTTATCAGATTATTCCTCTGTTACCAATGTTATGCAACTAACTAAATTAAAGATCATTAAAAACAAACCGAATCTTGGTCATGTTAGTTTTCTGATTTTGATTTCACCCTTTTCAGAAGACCACAAATAACTTTTCAAACAGAAAGGAAAAAACATTTATTTTCAAAAGAGTTTATTTTCAATAATGTAGTAAAATATAAACACAAAAAGGTAAAATAAATTATTTCGTGAGACAAACAACATAGTTACCACAATTTAATAATGTTTTAAATAACACTATTTTGATCATTTACATTTATGGACGGTACTCCAGTATGAATAAGAAGATGACAAGAAACAAATTTTAAATTGTTTTTTTTAATTGTTGATGGGTTAATTCTAGACGTTACTGTCACAAATGTAAACGGACAATTGGAGGCCGCGTATTCGTTGATGTACAAAATGGCGCCCGTTATCACGGAAAGCGAAAAGTCATGGCAAACATTGAAAGTGCTTCAAATTGGACAACAAGGAATAAAGACATGCAATAAGATGAGAAAATGAAAAATAACTATACAATAGCACCGGAAAAAAGACTCAGAGTTTTGATGTATGTAACCGTTTTTGCATTATTAGGTATTATTATATGACTATAAATATACAAGAATCTGATTGGGTAAATCAGTGCTTTGCCCTCCCTTTCAAACTGTGATGATCACCGCGCAATTTAGCACGTGAGGTTAACATCACTGTTAAACGCTTCAGTGTGTACCCATAAATAGTAACAGGGAAAATCCTAGTTTTCTGATGTGATGATCACCGCGCAATTAAGCTCGCGAGGTTAACATCACTTTTTAACACTTCAGCGTGTACCTATATATAGTAACAGGGAAAATCCATTTCCCAAAGTAGAAACAGTGTCAAGACTAAACTGTTGAAAGAAGGAAACACAAGGGTAAAAACGTTAAATTTTTGGAACAATTATTCATATAATAAAACAATTGATGACTTTCGATTTCGGTCAAAACCACAATTTAACAACCCGCGAGATCTGATAATTACCTCGGCCGTAGGCCTCGGTAATAATCACATCTCTTGGGTTGTTAAATTGTGGTATTAACCTCATCAAAAGTCATTAATTGTATAAACACAGCTATTTACCCCTGTGTACTATTTTAAGCAACGGCAGCCATGTTGTTTGGTTCTCAGACTAATCGAACACGATTTTCAATCTAGATACCCTCTTTATGATTCAGACGAATGTTGTTTAAAAATGGCCCAATGGTTTCAGACGAGAAGATTTTAGGATGTGTTCCCATTTTGGTTTAATGATAAACAATGTTCACCGCTGGCAGCCATCTTGGATCTGATGTTGACTTGCTGCACTTGATTTTTAAAGGGCACCAACTGATGACATTTACGATCAATTCGGGTTCCAAATGGCTAAGTAGTTTCAGAAAAGAAGATCTTTGAATGTGTCTCCCATATGGTCCAATGTTAAACTATGTTCCCCACTTGCAGTCATCTTCGATGAGGTACGTACATGTCCGACATCTTCCATCATGGAGATAAAATGACGTCCTTGACACACTGCAGTTTTGCTTCTTTAATTTAACCTCTACTTCAAATCAATTATGCTGAATATATTTGAATTTAAATTAAAGAAGAAAAGATAACAGGAAACACTTACAATGGCCGAAAATTACAATCACATGCAACAATCCACCAGGGAACTGCACAAGAAAAACAATAAAATGACAAAAGAAAAACAGAGACAACGATAGGAACTCGAGAGGAACGATAGGAAGTTCATCTTTATATGTTGTAGTTTGCTTGAAAAAAAAAGAAAAATATTAAGATTCAGTAATTTTTACGAAAAAAGGGCAATAATTCAGATTCTTCAAAATTGCAAAATTGCTAGACAGGCAGATCTCGTCATGCTGATGACTTTTCCCTCATGTCAGATTTTTGATCAGGTGAGCTAGGAATAGGAAAATTATAAAGACAGAATGGGAAAAGAAACATGTGACAAATGGGGAATCAAAAGAGAATAAGTTCCAAGAGTTATATCTCCTTCAAAACAATGAACCCGGACATGAAAGGAGACACCCCAAGTCTTTCCAAAAGGGGCGGTGGCAAAAGCGCGCTCCTATACCTTAGAAACGACACTTCAGGGTTTTTTTTTGATTTTCAAGGTCATTTCCGGTCAAAATGATGGCCAAAAGGAGAGACGCGTCCACCTCCAGTCGCATACTCACACTCCTTTATCTTTCCATAGGATCATTCAATTAATATTTTTTTTTTCAAATACTTAAAATTTGTAGATATTTCTCGCAACTGCTCATTCTTTAAAAAAATATGATTTGAACTTCAATTTTATTTATTTATTTATTAATGAAACTTAAACACTAGCACTTATGGCAATAAATGAAGTACAACATGTATAAATAATTTACAATAACACATAATTGCATTATGAAATTTATATACAGCAGAACAATTATGGTAATTATAAAGATGTTTTGACTAGTTTGGGTCTCTTCAATAGTGAAATATCTGTCTTCCCACCAAGACCTCAATTTTCCTTCCAAAGAGACAAGTTCACTTCTGGTAGCCTGTCACAATCTAGTAAACGGCTGTAAAATTTACCAAAAATACTTAAATAACATGTAAAAGCTAACATCTTTCACATTCAATAAATGTGTTGAGTCTTCATATGTGAAATTTGTATGAGGTTAAGATACAGGGGCGACGCAAAATATTTCGCTTACGTCTAGAACCTAAATTTATTTATTTTGTAATATCCCGTGACAATCGAAATTTTGAAAAAAATATGATATTCATTGATTCAAAATATTGGTTTTAACCACACGTTAAATTTCAGTGGCAAAAAAGTGAGTTTTGTATGTCGATAGATTGACAGTCATTTTTATCTACAAGCACGGAGCAATAGTAACGTAAGGACTATGACGAGAACAAGATGACGACAAATAGCGAAAAAATCAATTCTGACATTAAAAGTCTAAATTTCGAAAGTGTCTATCATAGAAGGGTTTGGATATAAATGACTAGATCCTACTTACGGGAATTTGAAAACTCATTTTAACAATTTTCTGCAATATGCACAAACGCCATAATCGTAGGTAAAGTGTCTATTGATTACTAAATAATGAATATTATTAAGAACTTTATAAGTAACTTTCACATGTACCTAGTAATGTTGATTATTTATTTAAAAATCATGAATGTGAATGCAGTATATATTGATTGATTGATTGAATATTGTTTAACGTCTACTCAGCAATACTTCAGCTATATCAAGACGAGAACAAGTTTGTTAATAAATAATCACTTTGGGGTATTGAAAGGGCCATGGGACGGGAAATTCTGACTGCCACTGGAAAAGTAGGGTGAAATCGTCAAGGGTGGAGAATTTAGCCTTGTAGCCGATCACCTATGGACCACCCCAAAAAAGGCTTGCTACAAGGGTTCTTTAGCGCGCAGGAAGCGTGGCATTTCTTCCAACACGTGGACCTGTGTTTACATCCCATCCGAAAGATGGGCTGTGTATTTATTAATCCCGCACAACCACGGAATGGGTCCTATTTCTATATCCCGGGACCCTCGGGGTTAGCCTCCGTTTAGGAGGGGTCACACCCCGCAAGCCGGAGATACTAGGTCCTATTTCTATATCCCGGGGTTCCCTCGGGGTCCTCTGTTACGAAGACTGATACTCCAAGCTCAGAGGACAGTATATATTGCAATTTATGAAAATCAGAATTAATTTTATGGTATTACTTTAGTTACGAAATTGTACATGCTTGTTTTAACGGCTTTGGAGTTGACATTGTTAGCACTTTAGTTAAAAGTGTTGTATTTGCAATAGTTGTGACTATTAAATTTGTGTAGTGTCTTTGGTCTAACGTCTTCTGGTGTTTTTGTTTTTACCTTGTCTTTTGACTTTGATTTATGTAATCTCATGCTCTTTTCGTATAGCATTGTACTGCCGTTGATTTATTACCTTCCAACGACTTTTGCAAGCAAGGTGTCATTCAAATAAGCAAGATTGATTGATTGATTGAATATTGTTTAACGTCTACTCAGCAATATTTCAGCTATATCAAGACGAGAACAAGTTTGTTAATAAATAATCACTTTGGGGTATGAAAAGGGTCATGGGACGGGAAATTCTGACTGCCACTGGAAAAGTAGTGTGAAATCGAAAAGGGCGGAAAATTTAGTCTTGTAGCCGATCACCTACGGACCACTCAAAAAAAAGCTTGCCACAAGGGTTCTTTAACGTGCAGGAAGCGTGGCTTTTCTTCCAACACGTGAACCTGAGTTTACATCCCATCCGAAAGATGGGTTGTGTATTTATTAATCCCGCACAACCACGGAATGGGTCCTATTTCTATATCCCAGGACCCTCGGGGTCAGCCCCCGTTTAGGAGGGGTCACACCCCGCAAGCCGGAGATTCTAGGTCCTATTTCTATATCCCGGGGTTCCCTCGGGGTCCTCTGTTAGGAAGACTCATACTCCAAGCTCAGAGGATGCTGCGGGCCTAATTATAAGCCGGGACCGTGCAAGAAATATTGTACAAGTTGTGCTGACATCCACACTTACTTGCCAAAAAAATTTCTGTGACAGAATTGGAAAAATGGCATTTGTGTTAAAAAGTTCAATTTTTTGGGTTGATGTATTTCAGAATTTTTTAATACCAACACTAAGTAATTGAAGTACGGTTAGCTTGCAAACGTTTATGTATTTATTTTACAAAAAATATCTTAAGCAGCATTTTTTAATGCTTAAATGTACTTATTTTTAACCATAGCGATCCAGTTACTTTCGTCTCAGTCCTGATCATGTTAAATATACTATGAATTTGTTTGAAACGTTGAATTAATTTTTCACAATTCTTGATGAAATGAAGGTACTCAAAAATTTCATAACTTGTACAAAACTTTTGTACATGTTATACATTGTACAAAATTACAACTTGTACACTTTTATGATAAAATTATGAATTGAACCTTATTTGATACGCTAGTATATACATACACTAACCTATTCTTGCCTGGTCTGAATATGTCTGGTTGAATTTTCTCTAAGTTGAAGTGTCTGCAGAATATTCTAGATAGCCATGAGCCCAATTTAATTGAATTAAGTTGCTCTAAAATAAAATGCAATAGATTAATTTTACAATGCATTTCTTTACTCCATACTTGTGCAGCGCTCAGAATCTACAAACCTTGTAAGGAAATAAGAGAAGGTTTGCTTAAGGGAGTACGAGTGTCAGAAATTTTGTAATCAGAATTAAAATTCTAATGTTTTGTTTTGAAGAACACTGCTAATGGAACAACAAGAGCAAATTATTTTGAAAATCCATGTATTAATTTTTGAGATATAAGACGAAAGAATTCTCTCTAGAGTTTTCATTTAACTTGCATGAGATGTTTATGGTCCTTTACATATATGAAATATAATTGGAAGTTGAAAATTTTTTATACACTGTCCATGTCATACATTTTAAAGTGACCTATGACAAAGAAAAAATGATCCATGTGCAAACAATTTTAACATTGTTTGAAAGGATAAAACCCGAATTCTTCTGAAATCTGACGCTCATACTCCCTTAACAACTAATTAGTAAGTTTCAAATACATCGACAAACGAATACCGAAGTAAAAGTTAGGGAAGAGAAAAATCAAAATTAATGAAGAAAAGATAACTGGAAATTCTTACAATGGCCGAACATTACAATCACAAGCCACAATCCACCAGGGAACTGCACAGGAAACCAATAAAAATGACAAAAGACAAACAGAGACATCGATAGGAACTCTTTTCGTTGCATTATATTTATTTATAAAATGTTCATATTATGTATAAAAATTCTTAAATGTTATGTCTTCTATAAAAGTTCTTAAAAGAGAAAAAATAAAAAAAAAACATAATCGCGGCAATTTATATTCAACACGAATTGAGACAGCATGAAATGATTTAAAACAAAGGTTCAATGTGTGTTTTGAAATTGTCGAAGATCCAAGTATAATCAGAAAAAAATATAAAACATAAACTGCCTATGGTAATACATTTGCTCAATGGTCAAAAGTGCGTCTGATTTGGCATTTTGGTTTCCTATCTGCGATATATTTGATTTTGACAATTCGATGACACAACATGCTTAAGATTATGCATATCATTCATAGTACAAGCAATAATATTAATGCACAGTATGCCTTTTTAAATGTAAGATAGAATATGTACCTTTAGTAAAAGAAAAATCTTGTCCACCTCGCTCATACCAGAATCTGTCGCCACGTTTCAATAGTTGGAACTGTTTTCCTATCAAACATGTAAAAGTTTCGCCAGTAGCTCCCAATCTACCCTTTTCTAATAATCCGCCGACAAACATGTCAATGTTGTCAACATCTTTGCTGAAAGGTTAATTGCGTATATTTCAATTGTAAAAGTAATAAATAAACAGGTATTTTCACAGACAAGAAAAACACTTGTTTGTTATACTAAAAATGTGATGTGATGCAAAATACTCTGAATAGTAAAAACAGGGATCAAATTCGTCTGGGATCCGTGTCAACGTTTAGCTGTATATCTTAGTAAGTATATGAAAGATTGCATATCAAAACTTTGTATGTGAATGCATCTTGAATGTATTAGTAGTCTTCCCAAAATACAAGTTATCTTTAACCTATTTTTGGATCGTGGCTTTCCGTTTGATTTGATTCTAATGCTGCTGATGAGAGGTTACTCCTTGAAAAACTAAATTAACTGGTTATTATGTAACTTGGGTATTTTTTAATTTATCATCCACTTGATTGAGTTATATTGAAGTTCCACGTCATATTAAACAATGCAGCCCTACCGCTGGCTTTTGCTAGTGCCGGTACCAAGTCCGGCTGTCCCGAGTTCCTATCGTTGTTTACGTTTGTCTTATTTATGTTTTTCCTGTGCAGTTCCCTAGCAGATTGTGGCATGTAAATATAATTTTCAGTCATTGTAGGTGTTTCCTGTTGTCCTTTTTATTTTATTTGCTATTATATTAACATGTTTATGTATGCATTTCTTCCGGGATCACAAAACTTTGAATATAAATGTATTGAAGATTACTATCACCAACTGACCATTTTCCATAACGTGTTTTATATTTGGTAATACTGTAAACCGGGAAATTTTCGCAGCAGCTTTATTTTCGCGATTTTCGCATTTGGGATGGAAGCGCGAAAATAAATCGGCGCGAATATACTTGCCTATTATTGGATTTAATGGTCAACAATTTGGCCGCGCGAATTCAAAACTGCGCGATCTTAAATCCTTTCAGTGTACCGCGAAATAAAGACTGCGCGAAAATTTCCAGGTTTACACTAGATGACCAAACACCGTTAAATTGGTGACTACCTATGGTTTGCTTTGTTTAAAAGCAGAAAACATTCTTTGATTTAAAACTTTAAACTGACTTTACATTTTCCACAGTGTAGTTAATTACGGTATGTCGTGATGAGAGAGGGATCGACTGTGATGGATAGTAGTTATAAACATGTACACCAAAACGAATCATGCGCGGTCACAAATCAGAGTTCATGATTTACATATGATTGACAAAGTTGGTCATTTCAAATACATAATACTTACTATAATTTCTCAAGTTGATCTCCAATTTTTCCAAATTGGCTAAATAATTTGACTTTTTTCAAGCCACAAAATTCTCGCCATCTGTTGTAATCAGGAACACCTTGGTCTCTTCCTCTTTGTATATTTCGGGAAATCAAATCATTAGCAGGTTCAAAATTACTGAACAACTTGCTGCGTAGACCATCAACAATAAAACTAGAAAACAAAAAGGACTATATATAAACCCTTTGTCAGCCACACACAAAAAATATCTAGCAAACACCTATTTCAATTAGTGCTTGATACCCTTCAATATAACAAAATGTCTTATTTCTCTATCACATATCTTTATTTGCAATTTGATGTGCCTCGGAAATGCCAAACATATACAGAATATAGAATACAGGATTTTTTTCTTATATTCGAGTAAAGGTTCAAGAATTCTTTGAGTTTCTAAACAAAACCAATAGAATGATCATTTCTGTGCGTATGTTCAAAAAGAGAAAAGCAATTTGGCTTACACCTGTTTTAGACACTCGATTTTTTTATGTACTTTTCTTGCATATTTCTTCTTTTAAATGGCCTTCCAACAGCTTGTGTAAAAGTTACGAGCTTTTTAAATCTGTTCATGGATTATGTTTACTAAATACCAATGTTACTGTGAATTCAGTTTCCGCAAATAGCCATAATGACTAATAATTTTTCATAACTGTTTATCAGATAAAACAAAACGGATGACAAAAACTGAAAGCTGATAGAGAAAATATAACCAATGGGATCTAACTGAAAAGCCAAAATCAGTTTAGAAAAGAACAAGGACGAAAAAGATCCCTTCAAGTTTAAAACAAAATTTTGCGAATTTATGGATACTACAATATCTCAATAACACGCTGAAGAACTAGATTACTTTCGTAGTAAAAGCAGCTGAATGCTAATAGTTAAACAGAAGATGCAAAACTCGTTGAATATTAATAAATGTATGTCAAATTGCAGGCAAATACAGTGGTTGCATAGGGCCTAGTCATCAACATATCTTCAGAACAGATCAGATGCAAACATTTGGAATAAGCAATGAAGATATATTGAGTAAATGCACATGAGACAAAGTCTCTACAAATACGTGGTAAAATAAAGCAATTGAACAACACTTTTATTGCCGTTATTCATGTTATAGGACTTCCAAAACAGAAATATGTTTTCTGATGAAAATTATAAACATGGTCTTTATCTTTGAAATTATTTGTTCTTGGAGTAGTTATCCAGTTAGTATATCCAACATATTTGCCTTTCTCTTTCGTGCATTTCGGATTTTTAAAATTTTAATTTTAGCATTAAATTGATACACTTCTATCTATATGTCAGGGAAATTTATTATTTCATTTCAGTTTTATTGTTTAACAAATTTCAGATATTCACGTCAGAAATAGATACCAGAAACATATAAAACAATTGTGCTGTGCAAACCTATTTTAAATAAACTTACTTGTCAAACTTCATTGCTTCCGTATATGTTAGCCACCTGGCAAGGTCTTCCTCATTCTCCTTAACAATATGTGGACAAAAGAAAATATCCTCAAGTTTATTTTCAGTTAAAGTTTTATAGTCTGATTTTAATAAAGACTGACTACTTTTTATTTGTGTATGCCCTAGACGCATGGGTGCTGCTGCAAAAGCGTTTCTTATTGAACCATCAGTATCATCATCATAGCTGTCATGGAAACCAGAAGGCTTTGAAAACAAATCATAGGTACGCATTGCTTTTTTCCCGATTACTTTTGGCAAATATGCGTTATAGGTAATGTGTTGCCACATGGCTATAATAATACGACGCGTCTCCTGGAACACTTTTTCATCATCCCAAGCAGAGTTTAAATTATTGAGTGCATTTGCGATTCTGTTGTGTTCTTTTATCCACACTAAATGGTTCAATGAAAGGGTAGATATTTCATTGACTCTTGGATCACCTGCAAAGAACAAAACCAGCAAATTGATTACAAATAACAAATTACCAAGGTTACAAACGATTAAATTTTTTTCCGGAAAAAGACTCGCTCAACAGCCAAAGTTGAAGTTCGTAGTACCCTTCACGAATGCAATAAAATTTAACTACTGTAAACCGGAACATTTTTAGTTTACAGTATTAACTGCTTTGAAGCCAAACGACAGACTATAGCTTTTGCTAGTGCCGGTACCAAGTCCGGCTACCCCGAGTTCCTATTGTATTAATGTTTGTCTCTTGTTTCCATTAGTTTTTCTGGTGCAGGTCGCTTGTAAATTGTGGCATGTGATTGTAGTTATCGACCATTGTAGTTGTTTATTGTTATCCTGTCTTTGAAATATCACAAAGAAAACCTTAATTAAAAACGGAAATCTGGATTTACTATCATTTTCGTCCATTCAATGAGTATACATGTCTTACGGATAACATCGACCATTTTAAAAGGAATGTTAAACCGACTGCACTGTCAATCAGCACGAAAGTTTTGGGCACTACAAGAACAACAAGTGATACTAGTTCAAGAAGTGATGTGATATAAGTTAGAAATGCCACAACGAAACGAGAAAAGAACTAAAAGAGATGTGCAACACTGATATTAAACTGCAATAGCTAGCTGTGGTTAATATGCATCTTCAAAAAATTGTTGTATTTATCTTTCTTTCATAAATCATCTCACTAAACAAACTTACTACAATGAATTTTCTAATTAACACTCCAAAGGATGTTCGCTCCACCTACCTGAGAACAAGTTAATTCAAAAACTTAACGGAAGAAAGAAATTAATATGGGCAACGAGTTTTATTGCCACTGGAACAGGGGAGAAACGACAATAACGTTAGCATTGCTATACGACTCCCACAGACTATTCTCTCTTTAGAAAATTATAAAAAGGGTTCTTCATTCTGCATAGAGCGCGGCGTTTTTCCACAAATTCCGTCTGCAATAGTTCGAAGCTAGGTTTTCCCTATTGTGACCGGATTAGCCCGCATAGACAGGACATTCCCTATCCACCACCTGGGGATTCGCCCGACAGCTCTGTATACGGAGCTCCTGAAAAACAATTCCTGATTCAGTTGCCAGATATATGTAAATGCAATTTGTGTCATCTATCAGTATAGCTGTTATGTTTCATTACAGTCACAATTACCGCTCCCGCTTACTGTAGTACTATAGTCATCCAATTCGTTGTTCTTTTCACTTTAGCTAATCTCCAGAAAATTGTATAAAACTTGACAATGTCTCCTCCCTTTTGAGCAGCACAAGGTAGACATTAAATCCTTTTAATCTATTTTCTGGTCCACTGAGTGCATGATTTCTATTGATTTCTTGTCTTCTATGTGTTTTAAGTTTTCTAAAAAAGGCTCACCCTATCCATATACAATGTGAATGAAATCTCGTATTTTGCGTATTTTCAAATAACACCAAACTGTATTACTTACCCTTTATGTGATACAAAAATAAAACATGTATCTAAACAAACTATTTTTTTAATACTTACCTGCAAACGGACATTTTGCGTCATGACCAGGTTTTTGAAAACAAAAGTCGGCAAACTTGGTTGGATGGGTTGGGAGGCTGCCATTGTCTGTCCTCAGCAGAACTATATAAAAGAGTGTAGCACTAAATACGTCAGTTTTTCATTCGTTTTGCTTTAATTTTTCTAAATAATCTCGAATCTAATTATATTGTACTTTATTCTGAAAGTGTTGTTGCATAAAATATAAGTTTGAAAGATTATATCATAAATTAAAAAATGCTTTTTGAATTATATATTTTATTTCTTCTTACAAATACTGCAGCTAAAATATGATACAATTACACAAAATGCAACAAAGAAGGAATTATATTTACAGCATTAAAGTAAAAAGAAAGTCATCGTTTAACATTCGATAGAACCTGCGTTAGCCTCCATAGTTCTGAACAATAAACATGACCAATTTCAACCTCGTAGTTTGGCCTTGGAAATGCGATTTTTTTATGCTTCAACTATGCATATATTATCAAGACAATGTCAATCTGAAATTCAGTGCCTTACATCTACTATCTAAATTAACTAAATCTGCTGCATCGAGGATACCACATTTTGTAAGTTTAGTTAGAAGATAACAAAAAACCCAAATTACTTTTAATTTAGTAAAGTAAAATGTAACTCGGTCTACTTACAGCTGTTCGGTTCTCTTACAATATATGCCTGAGTGGTAGTACTTCCATATAAAAAGCTTGCATCGCAGTATGAAGTTGCAAGGTTAACCTGTTCTCTGTGTTTTGCTGTGTAAAAAGCAAAGCAAAAATACCGTTCAAGTCACACAATAAGAGGATGGAAAGTGGTGTTTCCGATATAATAAATAGCTCATTACTTTGTTAATGAAACCAATGGCATACCAAATTTTACCTGCATGTTTTCATTAATCAGGAAAATAACTGTCTAATTATTAGAATATCAAATTTTCAATATATCTATTTATTTTCGTCCGGATATAGCTAAAATGCTTTTGACAGTGGACTGACAATCTAACACATTAATCAATCAAATAAATTGGTGTCACAATAATTATAGGTTCAAGTTTATTATGAAATTTTTGGTAAAATTTCTATTTCTCATCATTTTCTCATTGTTATATAAAACATTAATTTTGCTTTAACTCATTTCTGTCATAATTTGCAGTAACTGTTGAATTCTGCTTTTAACATGTTGTATTGAGTTATTACATTCACTCCGCGACAGAACAGTGATTGAAATACATGGTAGATCTGAAATAGACGATATTCCACCTTCAATTTTAGGGGTAAATGTCGACATCTTACCCCAAATCTACTGGAAACTGGTTTCCGACGTCAGTTGAGCGTAATCGTGGAATTCTCATATTTATTTTCTTGGCCTAAAATAAGTTGGTTGGAAATGACCCGCCTGGGGTAAAATGTTGATGTATGACATGGTAGCTTTTTTCCAATCATAAACACCTTTCATATGTTGGAATTATTTATTCCATTTGTCTTCATATAAAGGGACGCCATTTTTACCCCGTTTGACCTCTTTGACCCGCCATTCTAATAGCCGAAACGTTTCGGAATTTGACTTTTGGAAGAACGCTTATTCTGTTAAATGATTGAAAAAATAGTAATAATATACTAACAGTCTCCTGTGTTTGCTGCTTTAACTGATCTGATGAAATTTTTGCAACTGCCCGGTTTAAAATGTCGGTCATCCAGGGGAATGTAGAATGGAAAACATACATGTGGACTGAAAAATAGGCAGAAACATTAAATGTAATGGAATATATCAGATAGAATAGTTTTACTTACAATGACTTCTGTAGGCCTTCTCATTCCAGTTCATTTTTTGTTTGTTTTGTCTTTGTCATGCTCTGTCTATTTTCGTTGCTTCAGAGTTGGCATGGTTTTTTGTTATTTCAGAATTTTCTCCTCTTGCTTCGGTATTTGTTTGCCGATGTAGTTATGACTATTATATCGGACTATTGGTAGTAAGGATAAAAGTCTATATGTCTAGGTTTGAAAATTACCAGTATAAATAATTTTCGACGACGTAATCACCGAAAAAAAAAAAACAATAATGCTTGATAATAAGAAATTTATTGGTATATTACATCACGATTGTTTTATGGTATTTGGTATTTTACGACTTGTATTACATATTACCTGATGTTCATATTTGGTCAATTGTTTTCAGTGTGAAAAGTTGGTAAACCGAAAGGGAATTAATCATTGTAAGGTCCATAAATGATCTTTATACGTTGAGTTCAAATTGAAACTCAACGAATATTTCTTTTGGTTTAAATTTGCACCAGGAAGTTCAAATTGAAGACAAAAATATACATTTTCAAACAATAAGAAACTTTGAGTATTATGAGTATTGTAACTTATAAACGTTGAAAGAATATGGAGTAAATGACCACAGACAAAGTCTCCACAAATACACGGTATAAAAAGCAATGGAACAACGTTTTTAATGTTGTTCTCATCCGGAAGTTTAGCATGATAGGGGTCAAACGTCTCTAGATCTCTGTTGTCGCTGGCTAGCCTAAGTCTTAGGTGAAAGGATGAGTCGAGTGCGTAAATCTTGCCTTGCCAGTACACAGCCCCTATACTATCAGGACTCCTTCAATGCCTCAACGCGGCAATGCACGGTAACTGGGGTCTAGCATCGCAGCAGGCTAAATTGAAGGGGACCCCGGAGCAGTAAGGGCCCTAGAGATGCAGTGTATAGGCCCATCGGCGTGTGGATATGCCCTAGCGCTCATCAACCTTACCCCAGCTATGGGTTAAATAGCCGCACTGTCTTGTGGGTGATTCGGGAGAGTCAAAGGCTATGGAAGAAAATCCAGACAGAAAATCTGTGGAGATGGACCTCATAGTAGTGGGAACTACAGCTATATAAGGGAAGGACAACCCCGAAAAGAAAATCCGGCCCAACAGTGCGGAGGTTTGGCTTGGTGTTAACTGCTCCACCCTGTAAAAACTTACTAGTTACGGAAACTGAAAACCAGCAGCCATTTTCACAAAAAATCTTACGATAAATGTTAGTGGTAAGTGTTCAACATTTCATATAACTTACGATAAAATCAATCGTAAGATATTTTGTGAAAATGGCTGCAGATATCAGCCTTATGTGCCACTGGGCACGAAGAGAATAGTTAGGTAAATCAAACCGGTGCTAGGGGCCGTCTTGAACTTTCTATGAGGTATTAGCAAAGCTCATTTTTGAAGGCCCCATGGTGAATTTAAGATAAGTAACAATAAAAGCGTTGTTCCATTGCTTGTTTTTACTATGTATTAGTTGAGATTTTGTCTTGTGTGCATGCACTCCATATTCCTTCATTGATTATTTTTGAAAATGACATTTTTCATGCAGTTTTCAGATTAAACAACAAATTCGACAAATCATCTGTTATGGTTTGTTATAATACGTTCTTTATGTTATAGGATCTGTAAGTTTCTTTATGCCATATGGTCTGTACCAGAAAGGTGCATTTTTAAAATACCAGATGTTTCAAACAAAATGAGTCATTATATATGAAAAAGAAAGGAAATGGGGTAAATGTCAAGGAGACAACATCCCATATCCAGGTTAAAACGACCCAAAACAAAGCATCTAGGGGTCACCGTACGGTCTTCAACACAGTGAGGAACCTCACACCATATAGTAAGCCCTAAATGGCCCCAAAAAGGTAAAAAAGTGCATAAATCAATGGAAACAAACCACATCCAATACCAAAACTCTAGAAAATAAAATTTTATAAGAAGACAAGGACAAGCCAATGACCAACATATTCCTGACTTGGGACAGGCGCAAAAATTGCGGTGGGGTTAAACTCTTTTTCTTGGATCCAAACCCCCCTATGTGTTTTGAATGGCTAAAAATAAATACTCAAAAAGACTCACAGTAATAATCAAACTAGAAAAAAGTCCAACTTATCAAGACGAGTACCCTTACAATGAAGTACATAAAACATGAAGACAATATACACAGGTACTGTCCGGACAAATGCCCGCAGTTACTGACAGCTAGCTAAGTACATAATTTCCGTTGACATAGTTTTATGTTTAGATGTCATTATTTGGCGGAAAAGGTTTTGGAATCATCATTTATCGTGAATTCTGGAATCACAGTACGAAACAATTTTGGTGTCAAATGATGAGACGTTAAGGTCTTCTTGATGAGTCGCATGACGAGACCTACAGGCCCTATTCTGGTGTGACGTGAGCGGAATATGTAGTCCCTTTTATGTAGTCACATGATACGAATTACAGGCCCTTTTCTGTAGTCACATAACAAGACTTACAGGCTCTATTCTGGTGTCACGTGACCGACATTACAGTCCCTTTACTGTAATCACATAGCAAAAATTACAGTCCCGTTTCTGTAGTCACATGACAAGACTTACAGGCCATATTTTGGTGTCACATCACCAGAATTACAGACCGTTTTCTGTAGTCACATGACAAGACTTACAGTAGGGTGCAGACATAACGGCTCGTGACCAGGTTCACTTAACTTATGACAGGTCAGGTCAGAGCAGTCAGAATTCTATGACGGGTTAGATCTAATGACCTGAAAATTTTACATACATACTGGCCTCTCGCTGATACTGCCGAAGTCTACTGAAATATATGGTGATTCTTGACCAATTCCTGCCGAAGTTTTTTATTTGATTTTTCTTCCGTAGCGCCACAGTGTTTTACCAGCAGACTAGGCTGCTTTAGCTAGACGGCAGATTAGCGGCGAGCGCCCCTTGACCCATTTTTCAAAATTACGTATTGTCATATTCTATCAAGATTGCGGTCATAGAATTAGTAGTCTACCTATATTGGGCTTTATGACCAGAATAGGTCAGAGAAGTCAGGGCTCTACGACCAAAACAGTTAACTAAGAGTAGTTTTTATGACTGCTCTATGACTGGTCTAAGGAAACTTGAAAGCGGTTCCAAGTTAAATAAGAGGAGCTTTTATGACTGGCTCAAGTGAACTTGGAAAAAGGTAATGTCTGCACCCTGCTATACAGGCCCTTTTCCGTAGTCACTTGGCAAGACTTACAGCCCCTATTCCGGTGTCACATGATTGAGACGTACTGACCCTATTACAATATACACAGCGTTCAAAATATACCTACTCTTTACTTTCAGGCGCCTTAGGATCGCAACAATCAAAACCTATGAAAATAAAATTAATTATATTTTAAAAACGTTGTAGTATTTGAAAGAAAAACATCGTTCTCTATGATAGAAAAAATGTTGAACTGGGTGCATGAAACAAATATACATGTGAAATATAACAACAATAAAAGCGTTGTTCCATTGCTTATTATTACCATGTATTTGAAGAGACTTTGTCTCATTTGCATTTACTCCATATCCCTTCATTGTTAATTTAATTTAAATGACCGAAATTTTGCATCTCAATGCATTGTATACAAATCTAACCTTTAGCAAACTAAATCATCACAGTGACCGACGCTTTCTTTTTTGAATTGGTATTGCATACTTTTCAAAAATGAATAAATCAACATTTTACCTTAATAAAAAAGCAGAATCTGTAAATGAGGAGTTGTGTTGGGTAGTTGAAGCTTAGTTGTATGCTCTCTTTATGTTTTTAGTTGGTGTACTTGTTCATGTCTAAATCTTACATTTGACTCCTCATGTTTTGTAAAAAAGACAATTTTTCTGGCCATCTGTATATATATTTCCCACATTTAAGTTGCCAATTTTTCTTACCATACACTCGATGAGTGCCATGTGGTCTTTGATATGTTGTGTTGCCTATTAGTTCCATTATCGGGAAACGGATGGCAGTGTTTGCCAGAGTACTTTGCTCGATATTTTATGTTTGTTAATGATACCGCATTTATGATGAAAAGCAAAGATACATGGATGTAGCGTTGTTCAATATTTAGTAAACAAATTCCCGCTTAATCCAGTACTAGGGCCCGTCTTGGATTTATCTTGAACTAGGAATGTTTGCTCTTAGTTTAAGGCATTCAATGTGACTTCAAGAGTTGTTCCATGTGCTTAATCTTACTATGTATTTGTAGGGACATTGTCCCATGTACATTAACTACATATCCCTTTATTTGTTCGCTTACCATCTTGTAACTTGGTGTCTACTATATCATGTGCAAGGGTCTGCCCATGTCCAAACATCTGACCTGATCGCAAATTGTCAAGTTGATCCTCCAAATCTGGACCTAATGATTCATCGTTGATGTTATTTGTCACATCCCGTGGACTCGGCAATACTGTAGGTTTTATACCACCCCGTGGAAGAGATACACCTATATTAAAATGTACATTTGCCAAAAATGCAATTATCGGGGCAGTAATATGCCACGATCTTCATCTTCCTAACAAATATTTTATCCTTTGTACTGTCAGTGCAAAAAAAAAGATTGTTAATCTCTTAAATTTTTTGACCGGACTATTATCAAGAGACAAACATTGGCTATCTACAGAATCTAACCACAATTTAATTTCGGTATTTTGTAAGTGATAATGGTTATGTTATTTAATTCAAGACAAGCAATATTTAGTTAAAGTTGTTATAATTACTTCAAAAAGATTCAACTAACAACATAACGAAATTGATGTTGATTAAGGATGGTCACTCCTCAAGTTTATTATATCAAGGATTTGAAATTAATATTTGTATTTATTAGATTACATCATTTTAAGCAAAAATATTGATAGGTCAGTGCGGCTGTTTTTGAGAATTAAGTGCCGGAAATTTTGTCAGAGGTCTATTTAAGATGTATACTATCATATTTTGAAAAGAAAAATCGGGGTCGGTGTGCAAAATTCTCTAATGCATCATGATGGATAAAATAAGAGAATTCCGAAAGTCAGAGACAGTTTCAAAAACCTGAGGAGTGACAATCCTCAAGTTCTGCAGGTAGCCTTTTAGACAATTTACATCTCTTGACAATAGACACGGCTGTGAAAATCGATGTTCTCAACAAAAAACCGGCGCCCGGAAATCTTTGATTTACACGTAATAAGTGCAGTTCGAGAAAATCAAAGAATGTCACGCCATATAAATTTATGAAATAAGTGTTAATCAATCAAAAACCCTTTTCGTTTTTCGAGTAACAATTGTAAATTAGTTTTTTTTCTTTATGTCCGGATTTTAGAATCGCCCCGAAGCGGCTGACAACAATAAACACGATTTCTGTCTTAAAAGGCAGGCTTTTATATGGTTTTAGTTATATTTTAGATCTTTGACCAGTTTTACATGGCTTGACAGAGAAATTCTCTGATTTTTCAAAACAGGGTCTGTCACTTTGTATTAATTAACTTCCTGGTAGTAAAATTCAGTTGAGATTATTGGGTTCCCAGCCGTGATAGGGTCTGTAAGTCTCGTCATGTGACACCGAAAAATCACGATAAAATTCAAATTTGAAAACGTAAAAAAATTATGTACCCGGAAGTCCCAAAATTGGACGAGACTTACAGAACCTATAGTCAATTAAAGTTAGAATCAGAAATCAATTATTTTGAAGATCTTGTAGTTTTTTTAAGTAGCTTACTTAAATTGACATTTCACACTATAAAAGCCCGTAAAAAAATAGTTGTACTTGTATGCAAAGTTTAAATATCTTCAGTTCTTTCGTAGACATATGTCAATGAGTAAGGTACCTGACTTAAGGTAGTAGACCTAGGTTAAGGGACACAACTCTTAAAAATCACTTTAACGTTTGTTGTAAGCAATTTAATAAATATTTTCAAAGCTTCTAAGTAACATAGATGATTTTAATTCTTTTTCATATAAATGCTTACAAAGCACCAATAAAACTGCCCGTTTCAAACGTCTTACTGATTTAAAGAGTTATCTCCCTTAACCTAGGCCTACTACCTTAAATTCCCATTTATGCATACAAGATCCAATGATAAAAATATGCAATCGCTAACGCTTACATTATTGACTGCCCATAACCAAGATGTCACATGGAGGTGTGCCTTAAAGATGAATGAATGAGTATGTAATGATTAAAAAAAATACGGGACTTTCAAGACAGGAACTCTCGTGTAATTGAAGGCGGAAACGATGGCCTCGGATACCAGTTAGAAGGAATACTTGATCTCTAAACTTATTGAAATAAATATAAACCACATAAAAATCAAACTATTCATGAAATTGAAGAGCATTTTCGATTTTTCCCATATGACAATTCTTTAACTAAATTTTGATTAAAGAACATAAAAAATTAACTTGAAGCGCCTCAAATCGATTAAACATATAAATCACCCTTAGCTCAACAGTGTTCATTAATTAGTGCTTCCCTCTCAATGTATTGATTTTTTTTTACATATAAATATAGATCTGTTATCGGAGTGAACACGATTCAAAAGTTCCGTATTAAGTGAGTTATTGACGGCGTTCATAGAGCGTAAATGTAGATGCCAAAAAAATCATAATAAATAAACAAGCATGAAATCGCATTGTAAAATTAAAAACGTTTATAATTTTCGAACATCATTTTTGCGGGAATACATTAAATTTTATTGTAATTTATCATTGACATGTATGGAAACTACATGCTTATTTGAGGATTTTTACTTTCAAAACATGATCATGGTTATAAACATATTTTGGGGGGATTTAATAAACATTTACTTACCGTCTTCATAAGCGACCATTTTTCCTTTTTTATCTTTAAACCTTCCCTGTGCAGTTTTACTCATTCCCCAAAATGGATGCTCCAAGTTGTTACAAAATCCATTATATGTTCTGTACATACTGTACTTCGGATCAGAACAAGGATTTCCGTAATGATCATCTTCATCATAATCATCATCGTCATCGTCATCATCTGAAAGTCAAGAGAGTACAACTTTGAATCCCATTAACTATTATAAAGTTCATTAAAGGAATCTCTCCAATTTCCATCCAGTTTTCACATTTCCTGAAGGCTGTGGAAACATTTGTTGTCTTCTGTAGAGAGGAGTATAAGTTAAGTGAAAGTTCCCGCGAAATTAAATCGGAATACGATCCTCGATATTTTTCATTCAGTCATTAGAGAAACATTTTTTTTTCACTTAAACACGTTAATTATGAAATTTGTCACATCTCGTTAAATAAATTTCAAATTTAAAAGCCCGGGAAGCCTTGCTTTGTGAGAAATTTCATAATCAACTAGTTCTCGTTGTGAAAATTATATTTACATCATTATCTGCAATAACAATTACAACTGGGATCAGGGCAACATCATTATCTGCAATAACAATTACAACTGGGATCAGGGCAAAGATTTTCAGCACGTGAAAGTGCAATAACAACTTGGATCAGGAGTAGTTTTACCATCGTCATTATAGGGTCTGTTAGTGTCGTTAAATTTTGAAACTTCCGGGTACAATTTTTGTACCCGGAAGTTGCATCTTGCACGATAACATATGACGTTCTTAACAAAAATTGTAAACGTCATAATACTAAAACGTCATCATTTGGCGGGAGACGTTTTCAAATTCAGATTTTATCGTGAAATCTCGGTGTCACATGACGAGACTTACAGACCCTATTATCAACTGAAAAAGTAAAAGGTGTTGGTTCGCTTTCCTCTGAACTTGTCCTTACAAATACCAGATTTTTAGATGAATCAAACATTTCAAATTTTGTATTAAATTTGGCGAATAGATAACACAAATGTCTTATTTCCTATAGTCAATGCATTTTTTGTTGTTGTTGTAAATTTTAATGTCCTTTTTAAATAAAGAAAAATAATCACGGTTTTATATTATTCTGGCAAATAATTGGTAGTTTTTATTAAAAACTATATGTGGCACCTCCACTCAAAAATAAATCTTAATACTAGCTGTAACCATACAAAAAATAAATACCTCTGTACGAGGAATGGTCCCATTGTCATTTTTATTATGCTTAAATAATAGAAACATTTAATTTCAACTATTTTATTTATTTTTGTGACGTCATATGTCATACTGAAAATTCTCTAAAATGTTCTAATGTTCTAAAATGTTTTTTTTTTATTTTCAAACAACATATATATATAATAAGTCGATTCAAAAATGTATATTTTCAAGGCCTTGGATAAAAAATTTCCACTAACCGAGAAAAAATGTCCCATATCAGAAAAATATAGTAAATTAACATTAATGAACCTTTATGATGATTTTTAAATTTTGCATTTCAGTGAACATTTAAATTGATTTTTAAATTTTGCATTTCAGTGGTTTATTTTAGAAAAATTGAAACAGAATTCATATATGTCATATATCTAATTCATTTATTAAAGAGAGCTGAACTAATTGCAGAAATGAAATTATTTCATTTATGTTTATATACTCATTATTTTAAAAATTGCCATGTTGATGTTTATATTTTTTGACAAGTTACAAGCAAAACAGTTTTTTTTAAATCACTTTTAACTCACCCCCAGATATCACAGTAGCTGCGACATAAATTAATAACAATGTGTATCCGAAAAACAAGTTCATAATGCTGATAAGGAAAAAACCTTCGTATGAAGAATTACACAAACGTTTAATACTTATATATTACATTTAAGCAAATACTATAAAACAATAAAATTGTAGTAGGAAAAAATGTCCAATCATGTTTCGTCTATAATTAAATGCTGAAGTAACTTTCTGTAACACTTTCAAAATTCTAGAACGAGCACCCTACATATACCAGGAAGCAGTTAATTCTACAAACGTCAAATTTACTAGTTGCTCGGAGTCAACAATGCACTTGATCGTCGTCTTACACTAAAAGAAAAAAACATTGAAATAAACAATGATGGGATATGGAATAAATGCAAATGAGACAAAGTCTCTACAAATACATTGCAAAATCAAGCAATGTAGCAATGCTTGTATTGTTGTTCTTCATCTTGAAGTCACCATTAGGCCTTAATCAATGAGCTACGCTCATACCTCATAGCATGTCCAAGACGCCTTAACACCGGTTTTAGCGGAATTCATTGCTAGATGTCGAGCAATGCTACACCCATGTGTTATGACTCTTGGATGTGGGATCGTCAACAAATATACAATTAACTGACAAAGTTCGAAAGTTCCTTACAATAACTCCGTACACATTCTGTAGGATTTTATTTTTCATTTTTGATTCTCAATGAGAGCTCCTATACATATGTATGACTTAATAATTGAAGTAGCCATTACAGTCCCTACAGATCTCCATATGGAATTAAAAATTGTATAGAAAAGATTATTTCATGCATTTTCAATGCTCCTTTTCACAATATTGTACACGATGTTACTACCTCTTGTCTGTGGCCATATTCACTATTTTTCTGTTTTCATTCTTGACATTTGCATGCAATTTTAAATGGGGAGATTATTTTTGTATTAGTGTGGTTTCAACTGAATAATGAACAGATATATCAAGTTTGCGAGGGGAATTTGCGAAAAATACCAGTCGAGAGATATTATATTTCCCGAGCCCAACGGTCGAGGGAAATTGCATTCTCGAGATTGGTATTTTTCGCAAATTCCACGACCTAACATGATACATCTGTTTAATTTTACCGAATGACTTTATGTAAAGCGCACAGATAGCGTTGTCTTTAAAATTTTTACAAGCGTCTCAGTGAAAGGTTAAACAAGAGGCTCTCAAGAGCCTGTATCGCTCACCTGGGCCATGGCTGACATAGATAGTCAAAATAATCCAAATGTTTAATGGTTTCATTTTCAAGTTTGTTAATAGACATTGATGTTATATGATCCAAAATTAAACTATATTCCCCACTGGCAGCTATTTGGATTGGGTGCAGACCTACGGTCACCTTTCTAGAAGGGACCATGTAAGGATCATTGTCTCTAAGTTTAGGTATAAATTGGCTTTGGGGCCTCAGAGGAGAAGATGTTTAAAAATCTTTTTAATCATTTTTCAAAGGGAACCATCCAAGGACCATTGTGACCAAGTATGGTTCCAATTGGCCAATCACTTTCAGAGGAGGAAATCTTTGAATGATTTTCCATAGGGTCCAATGTTAAACTATGTTTCCCGCTGGCAGCCATCATGGATGAGATGCGCACTTGCTGGACATATTTTTAAAAGGGGACCACCCAACAACTATTGTGACCAAGTTTGGTTCCAATTGGCTTTGTGCCTTCAGAGGAGAAGATCTTTAAATGCTTTCCCATAGGGTCAAATGTTAAACTATGTTCCCCACTTGGAGCCATATGGATGTGATGCAGACTTGCCGGACAAATTTTTTAAAGGGGACCAACTAAGGACCATTGTTACTAAGTATGGTTCCCACTGGCCAAGGGTACTTTCAGAGGAAAAGGACTTTGAATATGTTTTCCCATAGGGTCCAATGTTAAACTAAGTTCCCCGCTGGCGGCCATACTGGACAAGGTGCAGACTGGACGGACACATTTTTTAACGGGGACCAACTAAGGACTATTGTGACCTAGTTTGGTTCCAATTGGCTTTGCAGTTTCAGAGGAGAAGATCTTTGAATGCTTTCCCGTAGGGTCGAATGTTAAACTATGTTCCCCGCTGGCGGCCATCTTGGAGGTGATGCGGACATGCTGCACAAAAATTTTAAAAGGGACC
>MJUU01021377.1:24230-47546 GCA_002080025.1 Modiolus philippinarum | reverse complement strand
TGTTTGGTCTTTGGACTAATCGAACACATTTTTGAAACTGTATACCCTGGTGATGATTCAGGCCAAGTTTGGTTACAATTGGCCCAGCAGTTTAAGAGGAGAAGATTTTTGAAATTGTAGACAAACAATGTATAAAAGAGCAAAAATTTGACAATAAAGGGCAATAACTTCAACATGGGTATTCAGATTTGCTTCAAAATTTTCAGAGGGATAGATCTTGGTATGCTGAACATTTTTGCAATTTCAAGTTGGCTTCTATCTGTTATAGTTTTCCTAATAAAAAATTAAAAATATTAAAATTTTGAAAATTTTACGGAAAAGGGGCAATAACTCCAACATGGGTCATCGGATTTTCTTCAAAATTGCAGGGCGGGTAGATCTTGTCATTCTGATCATTTTTACTCCTTGTCAGATTTTTGATATCTGCTACGGTTTTTGAGTTATTTGCCAAAAACAGCAATCTACCCCTACGTTCTATTTTTAGTAACAGCGGCCATGTTGTTTGGTCCTCGGACTAACCGAACACATTTTTTAAACTACATACCCTGGTGATGATCCAGGCCAAGTTTGGTTTCATTTGGCCCAGTAGTTTCAGAGGAGAAGATTTTTGAAGAAAAGTTTACGACGGACGGACGGACGGACGGACGGACGACGGACGACGGACGACGGACGCCAAGTGATGGCAAAAGCTCACCCTGGCTATAGCCAGGTGAGCTAAAAAGGCAAATTTTTAAGCAAATACCCCAGCAGAGGGATATAAATGACAAATTTTTCAGCAATTACCCCGCTGCTCCAAAGCTTGCTTGAAATGTCATGGATTTGTCAAAAATACTCCGGTACTCGACCAATCAAATTGCAGCATTCTTTCATAAGGTAGAATTAAGTAACAAATCCAACATAGATTTGATGTTAAAAAATATGATTCGGCAATTACTCTTCATATGCCATGGTACCTTAATTGGTTCAAGGAGGCTCTGGTTCCATGGGATTTAATCATTGCCAGTGGAAAGGGGGAGATATTGGCAATGGCAGATGTTTAGCTCTCTACACAAGCAGCTTACTCTTTTTCAAAACATATAGAATAGGTTATTATACCACATGGAGCGTGGAATTTCTCCACGGTTTGTCTACATAACTTGCGAATAGGCTATCCGTATAAGAAGGACAAGATATGGCAACTTCGATAACTTATGCACCTTCAGTGCGGATCAAATCAAAACATTTGGAAGACCAAGAACCAAAAATCTGTAAAATCTGACAGAGATTATATTACCATAAAATCTTAATGAAAAAGCCAAAAATAAGCTCAGGATATAACTTTGCAAAACGGAGATACTCCTAAGTTTGAGTAATTTTTTTTTAATTTTGATACTGCAAGTGTCCAAATAAAATCGGCTTTCAGGCCTGCACCAAACTACTGACTACTGGGTTGTTGAATACCTATCGGTCCATTGGTAATCAAAAACAAATTATTGCAATTACTGTGAATTTAGTTTCTGTATATGGCCATTTCGAGAATTGATGTCTCTTCAGTCCATATCAAATCAATACATTTGGAACACCATAGAACAAATAAAAGCTTCGCAAAGTCGCATGATACATCCGTCGTCAACCCTTTAAGTCATTTAGGTAAGGGGTTCTCAGTTTAGAATGTAGCAATAACTGTCCAATTGAGCTTGATATCTTTTCAATAAATCAATCGACAAAGCTAAGTGAGCTGATCACAGTATTAATCACTTGGTGCCACGTGTAAAATACGAATAAAGTCCCATAAATCTTGAAAGAAAATTGATATTTTACAGAGAAGTATACAGATTAAAAGGCCATCATACCCAATACCTCTACGAAGTCTGAAGTGATTTGGTCAAATCGTTGTCAAGTAAGAGCTCGAAATGTTACAAATTGCGTTAGAAGTGATAAATAAAGTCCCATAACTCTTGCAAGAAAGATAAAAATTTCACGAAAAGGTATGCAGATTTTGAACCTATCATATCAAATACCTCTGCAAAGTTTGAAGTGAAGTGGCCAAATGGTTGTCAAGTTAAAGCGCGACATGTTAAAATTGCCTTACAATTGACGACCCAAGTCCCATTACTCTTGCAAGAAAAATTAAAATTTCACGAAAATGTGTAAAGATCATTTTGACATCATACCAAATACTTCTACAAATATGAAGTGAATTGGCCAAATGGTTGACCAGTTAGACCGCGAAAAATTAAACAGACAGACAGACGGTATACCATAATACGTCCGTCATAAGACGGGCGTATAAATATTGTATAATCTGACAACAAACAACAAAATGTCAATGCTGCGAAACAAAAAACTGATGAACACTGCATCATATTAACTATGAAGGTTGGTACCAACTTGGCTTGGGAAAAGATATTTTTCCATATCCTCTTCCAAGAATTTACTACTGATTATATATTTCTGAAGTGAATTCCTCTGGTCATCCGGTATATTTTCCCAGGATCTCTCACGCCACAAATCTTCACGGATATTTTACTACTTCAGATTTTCAAATATCTTCGTCATTGTTTTATGAGTTCTATTCAAAACCACCCTGAATTTTGACAATTTTACACTCTAGCATACACGGATGTGAAATTTTGTTTATGATCCCCATAAAAGTCACAATAATCAACATAGTCTTATGTTTTATCCTAACGTAATTATTTGTAACACTTTCCCCTGAGTGCAATACAAACATTTAAATAAACGTTTGTCTATTGTGATGAAACATCCTATCAATAATGAAATAAAATATAATGAATTTAAATCAAGGTCGTCTCGATGTCAAAATAATATTCTCGCTGTCAGAATAATTTACTATTTATTATTTTGGCAATGTATGAGTGTCACGTACCTTAAAAATTGTAAAACATACATTATAAGCAGCACCCGTTTTCATTGGAGTGTACTAATTCACAATCGACGTGTATTTTCTGCAGTGTGAAAGTGAAAGATATGTCTCCCCCGTCAAACAAGTCCAAGATGATCAACAAAACACTAAAACAAGATTAATTCACCATGCCATTTTGTCAGATACAGTACAGGGTCCTTTAAGTTTTTCGAGGGAGATGAGGATATTTCCTGAAACAATTTCCATCGAGTAGACAAGGATTCAACATTTTTGTCGATAAAAACAAAATGATCTTACTAACGTCGAACATAATCGAAACGAGTTTAACGTGTTTAATGATTAAACTGTCAGGAACCATCATTACTGCACTAGAGCTAAAATGTACAGATGCAAAGTGTTCAGTATGTTTCATCATCAGTAAATAAGGGGTGTCAGTGGAGTACCCTTTCTCGGAATCACGCTCTGAAATGAGAAAATGTTTTAGTTTAAATCGTAAAGAAACGTCAATTCCAAAGAATTCTGAACACATTAATTGTAGAATCTCGGTCTACGTTTTCTGAGTACAGGTAAATCTCGAATCCCGCTTAGACTCCATCGAGTCCAACTACATAATAAACCAGAGACCATCAAGTGTGAACAAAGACTATACAGAAACAGTCAGACAATAGACAATATTAATTCAAGTCCGGCCACACGTGTACAAGAGAACAAATATATACAGTACGCATGAAAATATGGAAATATAAACTCACATCTTTAACTATGCACACATACCAACATGATATACAGTTAATCATCAATTTATAAAAATATTGATTGTTATGCCATTGATTTATTTTTTATGCAAAACAGAATAAAAAAGATAACAGGAAACACCTACAATGGCCGCAAAAGATAGCCACATGCCACAAAGTAAATAGTAACTGCACAAGAAAAAAAAATCATAATAAAAATACAAAAGACAAACGTAAACAACGATAAAAACTCGGGACAGTCGGACTTGGTACCGGCACTAGCAAAAGCCAGCGGTAGGGTTTAACCGGTTTATGGGTACCCAAACATCCCCTTTATAAAATGGACAATGCCATTCAAAATACATGCCAAAAATACAAGAATTTTATTTTTACTGCCAACGTTTATCCAGGCAACCATCGAACTTGTGATATTTTGTTGCATTTTATTTAGTTTGATTTTGTTTTGTTTTCTGTTTTTTAGTATTAAACTCTTACAATGATTCCCAAATCAACAGGTGCCATCGATGCTGCAGATACCAATACCAATGATCATTTTCAAGCAGGCAGTAGAGCCTAAGATGAAATAAAACCAATAAAATCAAGAGCTGTCGCCGATTGCCAACAAGTTATACCCCCAATCATTGAACCAAGAATGTATATGGCAAGTCCAAATTTAGGATATTATACAACTGTGGACAAAGTTCAAGTGGAGGGTGCAATAAAATTATGGATATAATGATATAATCCTCGAGAAAGAAACAGAATGTAGGTACCGAAATGTCTGAAAATATATTAATACAAAAATGAATATTTTAGATAGCCAAAACAAACAGTTTTTAATTTTAACTTTTAACAGTGTCAGATTTTGGACGAACATGTTTTTACAAATATTGGGACAAGAGACCTTCAATAAGCTGAAATTATTGACTCAAAAATTTTGATATCCAGGTAAACTTAAAATTTTCCGGTTTCAAAAGACCAAAAATTTACATCAACTATTTGAGACAGTACAGCCAAACTTAAAAAAAAATATTATCTACCCATAATCTACAAGAAAAATATGTCAATTCATATAGATAATGAAGCCAACCATGTTTCAAGTAATTGAAAAGAAAATTTGAACAAATCTTACTATTCAGATGAAAGTTCCTCGACCAAGTTCATATAAATAACAGACAACAAAATAACGAAGTTACTCGTAATTTATTTTCTGCATATACGCATTTCGACAACTTATGTCTCATCAGTGCATATCAAACCAAAACATTTTGAAGTCCATTAACTGAAAAACGTGTAAAAGCTGATAGAGAACAAATAACCAAAAGGACCTACATAGAAAAGCCAAAAATCAGTTAAGGACAGAGCTATCTATGCATGAGGGAGATATTCCTTAATTTTAAACACAATTTTTTTTCAAAAAATAAATTTACCAGCGGAAGTGCGGCACCTTAAACAGGTCCGAAACTTTAGATTACCAGTATTACGTCATTAAGCGAATAAGTCGTCAAAAGGGCTAGTAATAAACTCGCAAAACAGGATATTGTTTTTTTTTTTTTATAGAAATCACACTTGAATTCGGCAGACACGTTGCGCAAGATGATGCCTACTATGGTGAGTAAAATTGACATTAGTCTTCAATGTGACATGGTTGTTTTACGTTTATATTGTTACATACACAGTACCTGTCATGATGAAAGCTTTGTTTCAAATAACTAAATACCGAAGTCACTGTGAATTTACTTTCTGCATATGCGCATTTCGACAACTTATGTCTCATCAGTGCAGATAAAATTTAAACGTTTGGAAGACCATAAACTCAAAGATGTTTAAAAACTGATAGATAAAGAAAAATATATTCATCCACTTGTTTTAAACTACAGAAGAAGAGAGGAAAATGGGAAGCCATCTGCCATGCTACTTTGCTTAGGAGGGAAGAAAGCGAAAAAACAAACATTCAATGTAACAGAATGAAATCCTTTTTAATTCAGAAAGGCAACCCCATCCAATGAATTCAGTTTCCCGAGTGACTAGATCTGAGACTATAGAGAAGAGGGTGATAAATACCGACGACCGTGTCCCTTTGGTCCTGACATACCCCCCTCTAACAAAGCTATCAAAAACATTTTGATCCGCACATTTAAATCCTTAGTTTTCAGAGACGAACATTCTGCAGTTTTCCATGATTCCTATCGTGGTCTTCAGAAGAAGAAAGAGCCTGAAACATCACCTTTATACTATCTTTTTCAGGATTCTCTATAAATACAAGGACACTTGACAATGTAAGTGATGTCGCTACAAACTAGTGCGGGTGAGAAACAACGACAGTTCCTTGAACAAATAATTATCAATTTTCAATTGCCGTGATTTATGGATTTATGATTTCAGAATTCCCCCCTTTCTTCGTTCCTGCCTCAGTATTCGTTTGCCGATGTATTTCTTGAAACTGTTCGACAATTTGGCATGAAATGGAAAGAAATAGTCTATTTTATTCTAGTACTTTACTTGAAATTACACGTGTGCATAGTGGAGAATACAAATGTTTTCATTCTCGTTTTTGATAAAGTTCAGGATTGTGCATGTTTTTTACAGGTATTTTCTGTTACACGTCAGTTGTTAACTTTCCATTGTATTTATACTATCTTTTTCGATTTTCTGCTAGGTTGTCCCTAGAAAGTCCGTACAGTCCGAAATGTTGGGCGTTGATGTTCTTTTCCTTTTCGATATTTTTAGTTGTTTTTTTTAATTTGTTCATTTGGCCAGTTTTCACTTCTTGCCTACCATACCATTTTTACTTTCCTTTATATCCTATCCAACTTAACTTTAAAACCTTGTTACCCAAATCACACTTTATTTGTATGTCCGATGTTGATTTGTGGCCATTGCACAACATACATTTTTAGAAGAGAGAAAACAACAACAACAAAAAAAAAAAAAAAAAAAAAAAAAAAAAAATTACACCAAGGCTTTTCGGGAAGGACAAGGACGCTACTTTGAAAAGTTAGAATGTTAGAATGTTGAACATTTTTATTTTTTGTCAATGAGCCATTGATCATTTTTACATGTATCATCTCCAATTTCCTTAAAAAAATCAATCCATTCAACTTTTGACTTGTGTATAATTTTTTTGCAAGTTGATCTGAATCAGAAATGTTTTGAATTCGATCTAAGTTTAAATTATTTTGACAATTTTTGCCATTGTCTGACTCTCAATGCTGTTAAATTTCTTTCTGTCCTCCATTAAAATAAATAATGGTTGATATTTCGGTCATTCCTGTAAGGTGTTATTGATGGAGAAATGCCTAAATTTATCTCGACTCTCCTTTTACTGCTGAAGAAAATGTACAAGGTGCATATCTAAATCGATCCCGGAAAAGGATTTATGATGTTTGTTTCCTTCTATCGGGTTCCTTATCATTCGTCTGAAGTGGAATATTTCATTGGTTATGTTGTTACTGTTACGATATGTAGAATCATCCTCTTGTATGCACAATACGTCTTATAAATTTGTTCTAATGGAAAGAAGAAAGGGGATAACAGTTACATTTATCTTCATTTTGGCATTAAAATAGTACAAAAAATTACTTATTGTTGTTAATTTCTTTAATCGAAAATTTGATTTTCTTCCATTCAAGACAGGATACACACGATTCTACTGGAGCCGACTGTTTGTGTGTGTGTGTGTGTGTGTGTGTGCATGTCAAGGCAAAGAGAGACGCTGACTTCAGATACAAAACAAGGCAGTTGTCCTTGGAAGAGGTGAGTTCATTTATAAGGCTGAATTCATTGAATGGCTTCTTCAAAATTAAGACAAAAACTGACCCAGTCTTTGAATTTCAGCTTCCGTTATGTAGATGATATTTTATCACTAAACAAACCTCGTTTTGGTGATTTTCTTCATTTCATTTATACAAGAGCTTGAAATTAAGGATATTTCAGATACTGCCATATCGGCCTCGTTCCTTGACCTTTATTTTGAAATCGACAACAGAGGTACATTACAAACTAGTATTTATGACAATCGCGATGAATTTACTTTTCCAAAAGTCAACTTAACTTTTCTTTGTAGCAACATTCCAAACGCACCAAAAGCAAAAGCAACATTCCAAAAGCACCAAAAGCAACATATGGAGTTTACATCTCACAACCCATTCGCTACTCAAGGGCTTGTGGTCGTAACAAGTTTTACGGCCGACATCACGATCTTGTGGATCACTACGGGATATCTGTTTCCCAGATGACAACAGTTTCCCTCTATAACTAAAGTTTGTTTTTTCTCTATCGGATTTGCCTTTTCTACCGGTGTTGACATGTTCAACACGGCAGGTGTCTTAAAAGTAGCAGGAGATGCTTACTCTACTAGTTAACCTGATCTAACCATGGTTTTTATTGGGTCCGTGTTGTTCATCTCACAGTATGTATGTCCCGTACTGAGGTAGTGTTCTTGTTTCCTAGTGTTTCCGATGTTGCCATTGCACATGGATTGTTCGTTCTCTTGACTGACGGTTCGAATCTCACTTACTTTCTTAACAATACTTTGTGAAACACCATATTGCTATAATGACAATTTTTGCTGAGAAAGTCAAAATGTTAAAGGACTTAAAAAAGGATATATATTAGATTTACAAGATCACAATTAATTCCCTAATGGCTTTTAAAATTCAACAGCAGAAAGATGCTTTTATTTTCGCTCTTCTATAGATCTGCCATTCCAAAAAAAAGTTTCTAATATGGCCTATACAATCACTATTATTCATTTCTGCAGCACCTAATCCACTGGGCCGATGCCGATACTATTGCTGATGGATTGTTAGTCCCCTAAGGTATTCATCAACTCAGTAGCCAGTGGGGTGTCGTATGGAAGGCTAAATTTCCTGCCCCTACCCATTTCTCCAATTTTCCAGTGGCAGTCAAAAGTCGTTGCCCAGGTTGTCCCTTCCACCTTTATTTCTTTCTTCTGATACTTTCAATTTTTTGAATTGATTAACTTGTTCTCGTACTGATATAGCTGAAATATTGCTCATTGGACGTTAAACTCTAACTAATCAATCAATCAATCAGTAGCCAGTGCTTCAGTGCTGGCTCAAATGAAATAGACACACGAAGGACGTCAAACAGACGCAGAAAACGGAATCCTTCTTAAATGCAGTGACCAATCCGAGTGATAGTGTGGGACAAATCTAATGCACGCCATCTATGGGTAGGATGCTTGCACATGAAGTAAAGGACCAAGGCAAAAAATGCATGTGACTACTGGGGACATGCCATGTTCATCGGTATTGTTTCAATTGTTTAATCCTGTGGCATCTTGTCTTCAAGAAACACATTTAAAGAAAAGTGATAATGTTAAAATTTAAAAGACTATTCACTATAAAACAGATCTTCAGGCTGTCGCTGTCAGAATTTCTTTAGACAAAACTATCACAATGTGCTCTGTATATATTCCTGCGAACTGTAACCCAACTTTAGGTCAACTGAGGACATTAACTGGCCAATTACCCGTCCCCTATACTTTAATGGGCGATTTAAATGGACACAATCCAATATGGGGTAGTTTTTTTTAAACGATAAAGGAAAAAAGGTTGAAGACTTAATGTCACAGGAAGGTTTATGTATTCTAAATGACGGCTCCAGACCTATTTACATCCAGGTAACGGTGCTTATACAGCTGTAACTGATTCATCACTTTTCATGGAAAGTACATGGCGACTTATGTGGTAGTGATTATTTTCCTATTATTCTTGAGCACCTTTCATCTTCTGCGACACCAAAGCCACAGCGGTTTAAATTTGATAAATCTGATTGGCCTTTATAGGAAAAAGTATGTGCAGAAGAACTGAAACAAGATCTGTTTAAAGACACCAATGACCCCATCAACTTATTTACTGAAAAATACTTTCCATAGCTGATAAAACTATACCTAAGACCTCTCGCAATCCAAAACCTCCGGGAAAACCGTGGTTTGATGATGACTGCGAAGTTGCCTTGAAAACTCGTAAAAAGGCAGAACGACGGTTAAAAAAACATCCAACAACAGATAACCTAAGCAATTTTCGTATCTTTCGTGCGAAGCCCGAAGAACATTGAAACAAAACAGGCGTACATCTTGGCGCAACAGTGTTTCAAAATTAAATTGCCACACTCCTATGAACAAAGTATGGAATATGGTACAAACAATTAATGGGAAAATAGAAAAGCCAATGTCCATCACTTAAATAAGGGCAAGATATTTTAACATCTGAAAAATACATAGCTAATAAAATTGGACAAACTTTCGAAAAAGACTCATAGTCCAAAAATATAGGTCAAACTTTTCACAAAATAAAAGCATAAAAAGAAAAAACAAAATTCAACTTCATTTCTAATAATTCGGAAGAAAATAACCGTCAGTTTTCTATGGATGAATTGAGAAAATCGTTGGATAAGGCACATGACACAGCGTGTGGACCCGACGAGGTACACTGCCAGCTTATCAAAAATCTTTCAGAAACAGCACTTGAAATCCTTTTGACTCTGTTTAATAATATTTGGAAATCCGGCGAATTGCCATCGATATGGAAACAAGCTACAATAGTACCTATTCCAAAGCCAGGTAAAGACCATTCTGAATATGGGATGTTGTCTCCTTGACATTTACTCCTCACATTCAGAACCGTCGAATTACAGACCACTTGCACTAACTAGTTGCGTTTGTAAAACAATGGAAAGGATGATAAATGACCGTCTTGTTTGGTTTCTTGAATCGAACGGACTACTGTTAAACATCCAAAATGGATTTCGACAAGGTCATACAACAGTGGACCATTTAGTTCGATTCGAAGCATTTATCAGAAATGCATTTTTAAAGAAAGAACATACAGTGTCCATCTTTTTCGATATTGAAAAAGCATATGACACAACATGGAAATATTGCATTTTAAAAGATCTTTTTGATATGGGGTTGAGAGGAAGTTTACCATATTTTATTGAGAATTTTCTCAAGGATCGTGAATTCAATGTTAGAGTCAACTCTAGATTATCTGACTCGTTTCAACAAGAGATGCATCCTCTCTGTCACACTATTTAGTATTAAAATAAATAGTTTGGCCCAGGTTTTAAAAGATAACATTTATTGATCTCTTTATGTAGACGATTTTCTGATTTGCTGTCGTGGCAAAAACATGAATAATATAGAAAGACAACTGCAATTATGTCTAAACAGAATCGAAAAATTGGCAATTGAAAATGGTTTTAAAAACAGTCGGGATGCATTTCTATTGTAAGCGGAAAATGCATCCAGACCCAGAGCTTAAACCATACAATAACCCCATAACTATTGTAAAAGAGGCCAAGTTCCTTGGTTTAATCTGACAGTAAACCTTCCTTTCTTCCCCATATCAAAATGCTAAAAAATAAATGCCTAAAGACATTAGATATTTAAAAGTTGTGTCAAGTAATGACTGGTGTGCGGATAGAAAAAAGAAAGGAAACGGGGAATGTGTCAAAGAGACAACGACCCAAAGGGGAGTAATAACAACTCAAAGCTACCATAAGGTCTTCAATGAACGGTGAGAAAACCCCACATCCAATGGCAGGTCGGAGTCGGTCCCTAAATAAGGAGTAATCAAATTCAGCGAAATAAACATCATCCTAGACTCTGTTTTATTAAATTTATATCGATCGTTGATTCGATCAAAATTAGATTATGGATGTTTTATTTATTTCTAATTAAATTTTCTATCAAAAGTATGCCAACGGATTTTGCATGGGTACCGTTCACGAAATAAATGGACCCAAAAGGGGCGATTTTCAAAAAATTCATTTTATTTATTTTAGTCCGATTTTGATGCACTGGATTCCTTTTGAAAATAAATATAGAGCAGCACCATCAGATTTTTGACAACATGTTTCTTTTTCGAGCTATGAGGGGCCGAATGGGGATAAATTTGCAAATTTGCAGATTACCTGAAATTTTCATTTTTCATTGGATTTTGATGGGATTTTTTCTTTGGATTTCTCTCGATATACGCTTTTAGTAGTATGTCAATGGATTTGTCGTAGCTCTTACCATTTCCAAGCTAAAAGGGTCAAAAGGGCTTAAATTGCAATTTTCAGAATATGTAAAAAATATTTTTGTGTTGGATTTTAATGGGGTTCCTTTCTTCGGATTCCTCTTATCATATATTTAAAGTAATATTTTGACCAATTTTACATACCTCATACCATTTCAGATATATAGAAGGAATTATAAGGGCTAATTTTTATTTTCCTTAGTTTGTGTGCAGCTAATTACTTGTTCTCTTTGAATTCATCTTGATATAATATGTCAGTGGTTTTATGTTCCCTAGTTTGTGTCCAGCTAATTACTGTGTCAAGCTCCTTATTGTATCGATTTATTTACTGTGTCACGCTCTTAACTGTGTCCACATTTATTTTAAATCACACTTGTTCAAATTTCAGTGGTCGACATGCTGCGCTCGTCGTAGCCCTTTATTTCATTTCGGCACATATTTGAGTATATTCTATTTATGGGAGGTGATAGTGTCTACACTGTGTAATTTGTTGTGTAAACATTTTATTTCAGCGTCTGGTCTGGAGAGACGCCATTTTTTCTCGGGCAAGTCATGATCGCTTGAGGTTCCAACTTTTATTGATTTTTCAAATATTCACAGTATGATGTGTAGTCTCTTTCAGTAATACTTTTATAATTATTAGATGACGTGGTGTATGCTTATTTTATAATGTTATAATGTACATGTGTAGTGTTAGTGCAAATATAGTGGGTAAAGGGCCACAACTCCGATTGACTCGGTAAGTCATTTTAGGTCAGTTTTAGGTGTTACGGTTACACTTGACCTGCTAGTTCGATTTCTTGAAAGCGTAAAATGCGAAACCTGGTTTTTCTAAAATTTGGTAATCGAAATTTTTGTTTAAAATATATGTACCTTTTAATTCATTTTATTTTTTTTCTTATTTTTTTTTAGTGTTGACAATATGTCACTGGAATCTACTAATTCCCAGCCATAAGTGCTGAAACTCGGACATTCTCTGATAGGAAAATCTTTAATACCAGTCATTCTACAAGTAAAAAACACAGATACTGTAGCACAGGAGGATATGGCCAAGCAAAAAAAAAAGATCATAGCTTGCAACAGTATAAGCTTGAAGATATGAGTCGACAATTTGAAGGATTGACCGGGGAAACTTTAAATGATGATCTCGTGGTAAGTTGTATTTGAATTTTGTGATGAACTGGATTAGGAACATTGAAGTTAATTTTGAAGGGGTACTTCGTTTGATCTCATTTTTTTCCAATTTAGTGGTTAGTGTTTATGTTTTGAAAATTCACAGTACATTTGTACTTTGATCAGACAACTTGGATATTGTTGGATACGTTTTTTTTGTTATATTTTTATGAATGATAAGGAGATATGGAGTAAATGTACATGAGACAAGGACCCAATTACTGAACGACGCTTTTATTGACCTTCATCATGAAGTCGCCATGCGGCATTCAATCATGAACTTATATTAAAATTATATTTTAACAGACAATAATTTTCTATTGATAAATGTTGTAGCAAGCTCTTTTTTGAGTGGTCCGTAGGTGATCGGCTACAAGGCTAAATTTCCCGCCCCTTTCGATTTCACCCTACTTTTCCAGTGGCAGTCAGAATTTCCCGTCTCATAACCCTTTCCATACCCCAAAGTGATTATTTATTAACAAACTTGTTCTCGTCTTGATATAGCTGAAATATTGCTCAGTAGACGTTAAACAATATTCAATCAATCAATCAATCTATTGATGAATGCTATTAGTTATATGTTATTCTTTTTTGTAGCTTTGTGGAAAGGAGGTTAATGATGATAATGCGAGGATATTACTCCACTTCTCAGGCAAATTCAGTTGGGGCCCCGAAGGGTAAAGCTTTAGCGCCTCGGACTTCAGGCTCTGCTTGTGGTTCTAGTAGCAGTGGTTCTTCCGTTCCTGTACCACCTACATGTACACCAGATTCTAACACTAACCTGATTATTGATTCTTGAGCATAAGGTGAATTAGTCATGGTTTTATAGCATGTTAACATGTTTAATTCTAGGGAGATTTTACCCTCATATTTATTTTGCAAAGTTGCTTCCCTTCATATTTATGGATATGTGTTTTTGCTTAAACTGAATGGCTATAGTAAAGTGAAATACAGATACAAGAAGTTTATATTTTCCAAATTAGGTCCCTATGAGGGCATTTACATATAACTTTTATAATACGACACCTTACATATAAACTAAAAACTAAATTAATTTATTACACACTCTATATTTAAAATATTTGCTAATTTTAAAAATGTATACATTAAATATAGAATGTTGACTATGTCCACTGCGACCAGAGATGTGGAGATGATTATAGACTTTTGGGACATTGTTTAATGTTTATATAGATTTTAAAATCATGATGTTTGTCCTTGTGTGTGAGGTTTTTGTTTGAAAATATTCAATATTACATATAGTTTATAGATTGTTTATCTGCAACGGACTCTAAGGAACATAATTACAGTTCGTTCACTTTTAATTTTCTGTGTGATCTACTGACGAGGCATGAATTGCTAATTAAACTTTCTACACAATATTTTTACTGTATATGAGAATTTAGTTTTTCATCTATTTTGAACAGGGTTTATCTTTATGCAAATAAACATGTGAAGTATATATTTTACAGGAAAAGGTCAAGGCAATTTGGAAGTGCGGGTAAAACAGATGGAACAGAAACTTCAAGACTTTTCTCACAAATCTGCAGAAAAGCAAGTTGAGTAACTGTTGACACAAGTAAGGGTTTTGACAAGTAGGACATCCCTGACACAGTCGCATGTATTATTAGCAGCAGTTGAATCTTTGGTTACTACCGCAACCAAATATTTTTCCATAAAGATTCTGATTATTATTCGAAAGCATATTCATACTGTAAAAAATTTCAGGATTCAGATGACTTGTGTAACTTAGTTATGAAATTTTATGGCTCCTTTGAGGATAAGCGTTTAGCAAACGTAGTTGCAGATTGGATAAAAGGAAACATATATGAAAGTTCCCCTAAGAAACTAAAAAAAGGAAGGACCGAAAAAGGAAGAAAAGAAAAGTGTTGATTCTAATTTTAATCCAAATGATGTTCATAATGCAGCCCCATTTGGATATCCTTTTCTTTCAGGAAACATGGTTATGCCACCATTTGGTTTTCATCAAGATTTTAATCCTTTTCCAGGACCGTTTGGTCCAAACCGTTTTGGTAACAGGGGTAGAGGAGGACATTCCAAAAGAAGCAGGTGTGTGTATTGCATATTGCATAGAACTAGGACACGTTGTAGCAGAATGCCCTAAGATAGAATTTAAACCTAGTCTGCTTTTACTCTTGAGCTGAAAATTTTAGATGGAGTTTACATTTTATATTTATACCATTCAAATTTTATATCGCGCAGATATAAATGAGAACATCACTTAGTTACCATTATGGTTCATTTTGCATACTGGCTTGAAATTGTGTTAGCTTGATAAACACGGTGAGTAATCGAGATACGTGGTTTTGGGCATACGGTAGACGGGTACGCGCTAGATAGCATACGTCCGATGAGTTGTTTTTGATACTACATACAGCAGACGACAAAATACCAAACAGTGGTATGTTTTGTGTTTTTTTTTTCACTTCAAAGTTGCAATATATCCATAAACTTAAGTAGAGAATATGGATAGAAGATATAGAAATCCAATACACACCGCTACAGCGGTCAGTATTTCCTCAAATTCTTAAATAATTCAAGTTTGCCAGAAAAATGTGAGACGAAGCATTTTTACCTTTATATCTTTGATTGTTTCTGTCTGATTGTCTTCAAATTGGCACAAACCGTTTTACTTACCAATCTTCACAAAAGGATAACAAAATTGTACCTTGTAGGCAAGTCATTTCAGCTATTTCTTTCCAGAAAAAAATGTATGATACGGCATAGTCGATGTGATGCGGCATACGTTATTTTAAGTGTGAAACATGGTACAGCATACGTCTCATAAATGATTGCAAGAATCAATTGAATTTATTTTTTTTTCTTTGTGAATGAAACACATTTCTTTACGCTAATGATTGTGTTTGCATATTCCTCCGCTATGTAGAAACGCCATCCTACAACGTTATATATGACTTAGGTGGGAACACTGAACAAATATGCACCAGGTATGGTAACGTGATCATTGCCTTCCCATTCTCTAGCTTAAACGTAGGATTAACTTACCTGGAAAAGTCTTTAGCTTGTGGAAGCTGTGAGTACATACGTACCAATCACTACCATTCATGGGCTAAACATATTTACCGAGTGCAAAAACAAAGTATACACATAAAATACAAAAACTCTCCGGAGGCCTATCAAAGACTATCAGTTAGAACAATCTGCTCAATTTAAAACGATGTCGTTAAATCCTCATTTGTATTTAAGGTGGAGGACAAAATGATCTCCCGCCGTGCGCGGTCCCGGCTGAAGAATAGGCCCGCAGCATCCTCTGAGCTTGGAGTATGAGCCATCCTAACAGAGGACCCCGAGGGAACCCCGGGATATAGAAATAGGACCCAGTATCTCCGGCTTGCAGGGTGTGACCCCTCCTAAACGGAGGCTGACCCCGAGGGTCCCGGGATATAGAAATAGGACCCATTCCGTGGTTGTGCGGGATTAATAAATACACAATCCATCTTTCGGATGGGATGTAAACTCAGGTCCACGTGTCGGAAGAAATGCCACGCTTCCTGCACGTTAAAGAACCCTTGTAGCAAGCTCTTTTTGGGGTGGTCCGTAGGTGATCGGCTACAAGGCTAAATTCCCCGCCCTTGACGATTTCACCCTACTTTTCCAGTGGCAGTCAGAATTTCCCATCCCATGGCCATTTCCATACCCCAAAGTGATTATTTATCAACAAACTTGTTCTCGTCTTGATATAGCTGAAATATTGCTGAGTAGACGTTAAACAATATTCAATCAATCAATCAATCAAAATGATCTCCGAAAGAAACCACTAAACTTTCAGAGGAACAACTAGAACCAGAACCCCAAAACATCATGTAATGAGAGGTATGTGCCATGCCATAGAATTCAATATGAACCAATATGTCAGTCGGCTGACAGTCCCGTGTTTCCTGTATTTGTAATGTTAGACGTCCTAAAACAACAGATGGAAAAACTGCATATAGTTCTGTATTAAAATCGAATGGTTTAATTCAAATTCAAATTCTTTTTTGTCATCAAACATGTACATGTTGTAATGTTTGTGACAAATAATAAACAATATTAAAAAGTATAACAAGCATTTAAACATATCAAT
This sequence comes from Modiolus philippinarum, assembly GCA_002080025.1. Classification (NCBI taxonomy): domain Eukaryota; kingdom Metazoa; phylum Mollusca; class Bivalvia; order Mytilida; family Modiolidae; genus Modiolus; species Modiolus philippinarum. Next base: position 30,620 of record MJUU01021377.1, on the reverse strand, counting down.
TTAATAGAAATGTCCAAATCATTTTAGAAAATCGAATATTTGACAAGGCGGAAAAAAACACATCTTATCTGCACGAAGAGCGGGTAATATCGATTGAAATCTAATAATATTGGAAAGTATTAACGTTTCATTTCCATCCCTTCTTATTATAGAAGATACACACCATCTTTTTCACCATCAATAATTGCATTGATACCGGGGTTCAGAATAATAAAACTGCTCATAAAGGCGGAATTCAAACTTGCATTTACAACTGAATTTATAGTTCAACAATAATCATCAGAAACAAACAAATCCCAGGAGTGGAGGTGAGGGGTAACTTTTATATGTGTGGGTGCAGCAAATTCAGGGTGGCATTTCATGAAAGACTTTGAATATTTCGGGTCTACATCTTTGCAATTTTTAGATTTCGGATCATTATTTAGTAAATTTTTGTAATTATTTTAGCATGTTGGGATAAATTCGGGTCTCAAATTTTGCATGACCTGGAAAATTTCGGGCATGGGATAGGCTCAACCCGTCAGTTTATAGTCAAGTTATCCATCATTTCGAGTGTTAATCTCACTGGAATATAAGCAAAAAGATAAGACTAGTATAATTTCGCATGAAGATTTTGTGTAATTTATCAAATGAACTAGGAATATGATCCCGGACATTTTTAACTATACAGCAACCCAGCATTGAAAGGAGAAGGGGGAATCTGTTATGCCAGTTTCCATTATTCCGTCTCTCCGTACCAGTTTTATGTAGTGGTAGATGATAAATATATCGAATTTTGCTACAGGCTTTGTTACTGTACAATCATGAATCAGTAATGTGAGAATAATTTCCAGTCCTGTTCACTGACCTAGTCAATATTTGACATTTTTGTCATAATATGCTATTACTTCATTGTACTTCTTTGCAGATAGAAAGCATGTCACTACTGAACAGAAATAACTTATATAAACCGACTTAGTCAGTTGAAACATGGCCACAGACCTCATCAACAAGGAGAACTCATGCAGCTCCTTGCAAAAACTGAAGGAAATAAATAAATAAAAAAAAAAAAAAAAAAACACACACACTCAACAAAAAAAACACAACAACAAACAACAAACATATATACAAAGTTAGCAATAAAGATAAAAAAAAAAAACAGAGGACATGATCAAAAGAATCTTAATGCACAGTGTGATATTAACATCCTGTTATATGATATATATCAAGAAATATACGCATGTTTAGTAGATTTCCGTAAAACCTCTGACGCTTTATGGCATACTAGCTTTCAGGATAAATTCATGAGAGAAAAATAGGAAACAATTTGATTAACAACATACATGATGTCAGTCTGGTGTAAATAATTCAGTATTGAACTGGGAGTTAAACAAGGAGGAGGCCTGCGTTCTACTCCTGTAATTGTTAACTTGGCGACAATTACGATCCTTTATGAGATCTTCGCATCATTAGAACTTGGTATTCATTTCCTATTTATCAATTCAAGGTATCAATTTTTTTATTACCTCCCCAGCAAACGAATTTTGTGGATATAACCTAGTCCGTCTGTCTGTCCGTGAGGCGTCGTGTCCGGACATAACTTTTGTATCGTAGCATCCAGCATTATCATACTTCTAGAAGCATCATGGGAAGGCGATGTGTCATGTTCTAAATTTAGGTCACTGTGACCTTGACTTTGACCTATATGATAGTAAAACCATGTCTTGTTCGTTTCCGGAGCAGAACTTTCGTCCTTACCATGGCACCTAGGATTATCAAAGTTGGTATGCACATGCATCATGGGAAGGTAATGAGTCTCGTACAAAATTTAGGTCACTTTCACCTCGACTGGACCCTTTTGGAAAATATTTTAAAGATTTACTTCTCAGAAACCAGTAGCCCAATTAAAATCAAACTTGGTGACAACAATTGGTCCTTAAATTACCCTTTTCAAAAAAAGTACCCGATAGGTTCGTACCTCATCAACAGGGAACTTAGTTTAACATTGGATCCTCTGGATTTGCTAGCCAGACCTAAAACAAACTTAATAATTGTCCTTTGATGGTCCCCTCTAAAAGGGTATCCGACATCTAAGATGGCCGCTGGCAAGGAACAAAGATTTACATTGGATCTTGTGGAAATGTCATTCAGATCTCATGTACTGTATATTGGAAATATTTTGATATTCAGTTTTGATTATGTGTAGTCAACCATTTTTACAGAGGCTTTAATTCATGTGTAATCATTTGAATTGAAAAATAATTATTCTATCTCTATTTAGCCTAATTTTAACTTTAAGGATATTTCGTTCTTGATCCAAGGGACTCTGAAACCCTTGTGATTTTCACGCGGGTTGATGGTTGAGTATCCACCTCTGTAATTTGGAATTTTCTACATTTATTGTAGGAACAAGTTATTATCCAGAATAAGGATATTAAAAGACAGATATTTGTGCCAGACATTCCCGAGTGGAAATTAAATTCAAACTTTAAACCAGATGTTGCTGAGAAAAAGCGTACTGAAACTTGGGTCAATTACAGAGGTGAGATGGCTCGACCTTCAACCCCGTCTTCAGCTGAAGATGTCATGCACAAGAGTATATACTTTGATTTCGGTGATTTAAGATTTAGGGATAATGATCACTTCAAAGCGGGGAATTTACACAGACATACTGATGAATGGATGAAGCTGTCACCATCTGATATGGTTGTTGACTGGTTGAAAAATGGAATGGACGTTCATAAATTCTTTACCCACTTTACTGGTAATTTTAAAGGTCAAACTTTTAATTCTGATTTACCCCCGCAATTATATTTGCCGAATGCCAAAGTCTGTCAGGACTGTGTAGATTTTATGGTTAAGACTTTATTAGATCGTTAGATTTAATAGGGAAAGTTGGGGAATGTGACCCCTATGTTAGTTTTGCCCCTTACTATCGAACCTTCGAAGCCTAGGCTTTGCCACGTTGAAAGATTTCTTAACTTTTGGATCAAAGACTCCCCTTTTAGTTTAGAGACATTGAGTCAAATTTCCAGATTAGTTATAAAGGGGGACTGTATGACAAGTCTTGATGATAAGTCAGGTTATGACCACATTTTGCTTATTGATAATAGTAGGACATATTTTGGTATCCAATTTTGGGGATACTATATGGTTTATAATACAATCCCATTTGGTTTCAAAGCAAGCGCATATCAGCAGGTCGGTTTAGTTGCCACAATTTATATTAGGTCATTAGGGGTACCTTGTCTTCAATACATAGACGATAGATGAGTTGGGGGTTTTTCATGTAAAACTGAATGTTGCGAGGAAAACGAGAATGTCAGGGAAAAGAGGGCGTTGAAGTTTTTATATGTTACTGTCGAAATTTTGATTCGTGTAGGATACTATATCAATATTGATTAATCCGTTTTAGACCCTTGCACAATCATAAAGTTTTTAGGGATGTTAATTGATCCAAATCGTTTGGCTCTTCTTATCCCTGAAGCTAAGATACGAAAGTTCTTGACATTGAAAAATGATATTTGTATGATGAAGGAAGTGAATCTGTTGACCCTGCAAAAATTTGTAGGGAAGTGCATATCATTTCTTTTGGCAATTCTAGGGTCAAAACTCTATGTTAAGGAAGTTAATAGAGCCATAAGTAGGGCAAGTAAAATAGTAGGGGTGTAGTCACATTATCGCAGAGTTTAAAAGAAGAAATCAATCATTGGGCCTTCTTGGAACATTGGTTTTGGCGTTTTCCTTGGAGAAGTGAGAAACATCTGCAAATTTCACTTGCCACCGATTCCTCTACCTATGAACGGGGAGCATTAGTGTATGGTTCTAAGGATAACAATGTGGAATTTTCAGATTTTTGGGAAAGCGAAGATAACCGTCCTATTCACTTAGAGGGAGCCAATGCCTTGGTTTATGCTATAGAGTCGGTAGGAAATGTTGTAAGGGATCATAGAGTTGATGCTTTTGTAGACAATTTAGCTTGTGTTCATGCTTGGGAAAATCAGAAGTTTAAAGACTTAGCCTTAAATGAATATATGAAAAAAATGTACGAGTTTACTGTTCGGCTCAATATTGATTTGAAAGGGAATTACATTCCATTGAAAGATAATCGGGCTGATTCTCTGTCTAGGTCCTTGTCAGCCCAGGATACGATGTTGAATAGGTAAAAGTTTCTTTTAATCGAGACCTAATTCGGCCCCCATCACGTAGACTTGATGGCTTTGGATTCCTATGTCATGCTAGATATGTATGGTCAGCCTTTGAAACACTTCACACCTTACCCTAACCCTGGCTCTGCAGGGATAAATGTATTTTCACAAGATTTGAGCACAAGAGAAAATTTCTATGTGTTTCCTCCTTTTGCATTGATTTTAGCACTTCTAAATTTTCAAGGGCTCAGGAAGTAAAGCATTGTACTATGATCGTACCAGTTACAAAATGTAAGAATATCAAGCCAGTATGGTGGCCTGTTTTGTCTCAAACTATGATTACTTATATGGTTGTATCAAGGAAAGGCGAGTCTAATGTGTTATTGTTTCCTTCAAAGAAAGGTTTTAGTTATAGCAAATATGACCTTCCTTTTGATCTGTGGGCAGTAAGGCTAGGATTTTAGTTATTTTCTTTTTTGCAGTATGGCTTTGGTGAGAATAGAATTGGATTGATTGATTGATTGATTGATTGATGTTTTACGCCAACTTCAGCAATATTTCAGCTATATTGTGGCGAGAACTGTTGGGTTTATTGAACAATTTTAATAAATACATAAAATATTAATATAAAACCATATAGCTTTATACAAGTAAAACAGATGTGTAAAATGTTAAAAAACATAATAGTAATTTTTGGTTTAACAAAAACAATATTAGAAACTAGAAACTTGTTTAAAATTGATTCATTTAAATCTTACTAAATAAATTGATTGCTTTTAAAAATTGAACGATTTTGTCGCCAGCGACGTTTGTAAATAGGTCTTTAAGACAATGAGCAGAATAAAAATCACGCCTGATATCGGCAACATCTACACATTCAATTAAAACATGTTGAATTGTATAAGGACAATTGCATGGAATACATTCAGGTCGATCAACACTGTTGAGGATAAAACTATGTGTTGTTCTAGTATGTCCAATACGACACCGGGTCAACACTACCTGTTCCCTACGGTTTTTACCACAGGAACCGACTTGTTTACCGACGTCTGACTGTATTCCATGCAGTTTATTATTTATTTGCAGATCCCATTTGGCCTGCCATAACTTTAAAATGTATTTAACAATTAAAGGCTTCATGTCAGTGTACGGTACTGGACAATCCGCCATCTCATCATCTAGTGCATCCTTGGCTTCCTGGTCAGCAACTGTGTTTCCAAAGATCCCCACATGACTAGGGATCCAAACATAAATGACTTCTTTGCCTAATACTACAAGTGATTTGTAGAATTCGGCTATTTTCAAAATAATTGGGTGTTTTGTTTTTCGACTTTCAATTGCCAATAGGCAAGAAAGTGAGTCGGAACAGATCATGAATTTATTTGATTGCGATAAAGCAACAAATTTAAGTGCTGAGTAAATAGCGTTAGCTTCAGCAGTAAATATAGAACTAGAGGATGGTAATCGAAGAGTTGCTGCACGATCCCCCAAAACGGCTGCAGAAGCCACTCTGTCTCCATCCTTAGAGCCATCTGTGTAAATTTGCAAGTATTCAGGATGTTCAGATTTAATTCTTGCAAAGTCCTGCTGGATGACCAGAGGATTGGTATCAACCTTTTTGTGTTTGCGTAGTTCAAAATTAAATGTTGGTTTTGGGTTCAGCCATGGAGGTTTTTTGGGAGTTTCTATAGGAGCTATTTCATCTAAATTTATATTAGCAGATTCAAGGTGTGGTTTGATACGAAGACCAAAAGGTTGTATAACATTTGGGCGTTTTTCATAGTCAGCTTTGTGAAGAGGTTTGAAAACACAGTTGTGAGAAGGATTTGAAGGATACGCTTTAAGCTTTGTTGCATATTGTAAACCAAAGTTAATACGTCTTTCTTCCAAGGATGGTTCATTAGCTGCAACATAGAGACTCCCACAGGAGAAGTTCTGAACGCACCTAATGAAAGACGCAAACCTTGGTGGTGAACGGTATCTAGTAATTTAATGTATGATTTACGGGCGGAACCGTAAATAAAACATCCATAATCTAGTTTTGACCGAATCAACGATCGATATAAATTTAATAAAACAGTGCTATCCGCACCCCAGTCGGTACTCGACACAACTTTTAAAATATCTAATGCCTTAAGGCATTTGTTTTTTAACATTTTGATATGGGGAAGAAATGAGAGTTTACTATCAAAAATTAAACCAAGGAACTTGGCCTCTTTTACTATAGTTATAGGGTTATTGTATAGTTTAAGCTCTGGGTCTG
>MJUU01021377.1:0-24069 GCA_002080025.1 Modiolus philippinarum | reverse complement strand
TCGATGTTATCTTTTAAAACCTGGGCCAAACTATTTATTTTAATACTAAATAGTGTGACAGAGAGGATGCTTCCTTGCGGAACACCCATCTCTTGTTCAAACGAATCGGAAAATGTAGAGTTGACTCTAACAGTGAATTCACGATCCTTGAGAAAATTCTCAATAAAATTTGGTAAACTTCCTCTCAACCCCATATCAAAAAGATCTTTTAAAATGCCATATTTCCATGTTGTATCATATGCTTTTTCAATATCGAAAAAGATGGACACTGCATGTTCTTTCTTTAAAAATGCATTTCTGATAAATGTTTCGAATCGAACTAAATGGTCTATTGTTGTACGACCTTGTCGAAATCCATTTTGAATGTTCGACAGAAGATTGTTCGATTCGAGATACCAAACAAGACGGTTGTTTATCATCCGTTCCATTGTCTTACAGACGCAACTAGTTAATGCTAGTGGTCTGTAATTCGATGGCTCGGAATGGTCTTTACCCGGTTTTGGAATAGGTACTATAGTTGCTTGTTTCCACATAGGTGGAAGTTTCCCCGTTTCCCAAATTTTATTAAAAAGATTTAAAAGAATTTCCAGAGTTGATAAAGGAAGATGTTTGAGGAGTTGATAATGGATATCGTCAGGACCACATGCCGTGTCATGTGCCTTATCCAAGGATTGTTTCAGTTCGTCCATCGAAAACAATCTATTGTATTCCTCTGTATTTTTAGATTGAAAGTTAAGTTTGTTTCGTTCTTTTTGTTCTTTCATTCTCAGGAATGTGGGTCCTAGATTTTTAGAAGAAGAATGTTTCTCAAAAGTTTCTCCAATTTTATTTGCAATATCTTCTTCAGATGTTAAAATATCTTGTCCGTTTTTGATGTGATGGACATTAGCTTTTCTATTTTTACCCTTGATTTTCTGTACCATATTCCAAACTTTGTTCATAGGGGTATGGCAATTTAATTTTGAAACAAAGTTACGCCAAGAAGTGCGTCTTCTTTGTTTCAAGGTTCTTCGAGCTTTGGCACGAAAAACGCGAAAATTGCCAAGATTATCCGTCGTTGGATGTTTATTGAAAAGTTGCTCTGCCTTTTTATCATTTATGAGAGCATCATCACAGTCATCGTCAAACCAAGGTTTCCCAGGCCGTTTTGGGTTTGCCGAGGTTTTCGGTATAGATTTATTTGCAATGGAAAGTATTTTTTCACTGAAAAGACTTAAGGGATCAAGAACATCTTCAAACAATTCAGATTTCAATTCTTCTCTACATAAATTTTCATAAAGTGACCAATCAGCTTTATCAAATTTAAAACGCTGTGGCTTTTCTCCAGTAGTAGAATAAAGATGTTGAAGAATAATAGGAAAGTGATCAGTACTACATAAGTCATCGTGTACTTTCCAAGAGAAGTCCAAAAGTAGAGATGGGTCAGTTATAATTAGGTCTATAGCTGTGTAAGCCCCATTTCCAGGATGTAAATAAGTGTTTGAACCGTCATTAAAAATACATAAACTTTCCTGCGACATTATGTCTTCAATCTTTTTACCTTTGTCATTCAACGTAGAACCACCCCACAGTGGGTTGTGAGCATTGAAATCGCCCATTATAATAAATGGGGCGGGTAGTTGGTCGGTTAGGTTTTTAAGTTGACTCAGACTGGGGTTGAGATTTGGTGGTAAATACACAGAACATAATGTGATCGTTTTATCTAAAGAAATTCTCACTGCAACAGCCTGAAGATCGGTATTTAGATCAACAGTACTGTGTACAATATTGTTGTTGACAAGAATGGTTGAGCCGCCAGCAGCTCGTTCATTCTCAGCTACATAAGTGCTGTAGAGAGAGTAGTTCTTTACATTCAACGTATCACTTTTCTTCAGGTGCGTTTCCTGAAGACAAAATGCCGCAGGATTAAAAGCTTGAATTAATAAAGTAATTTCAATAAAATTTATCTTAAAACCTCGACAATTCCATTGAATTATATTATTCATTTTAGTCGTATTGGTGAGAAATTTCCCTTTCGGGAAACCGAGGGATGACGAGACGATCGACCACTTGCAGACGAAGACCTACTGTGTGGTCGTTCATTTTCGATGTTGTTTTCTGGTTCTGATGTATCCATGTCGGTACCTAATGTTCCCCAAATGCTAACATCCCAGTAGGGTTTTTTGCGTGAACCAGATTTTTTAGATTTGCCAGTGTCTTCGTCTGAAGACAGGCTTTCATATCTGTTAGACGTGCTAATAGCCGATTTGGACTTCTCATGTCCACCATGTCTTTGGCTATTTGCACTATTTGGTTGTTTCTGTTTTTCTGCAGTTGATGAACTTTCTGCAGATTTCTGTCCGTTGGCTTTAGTATTTTTAGGGCCAGTCTTTAAATTTATGTTTTTGGAAGATGATTGAACCTTCGAAGGAGATTTGGACACAGATTGTATTGATTGCGATGATTGTGTTGACTTTGTTGAATTTGAAGCATTTTTAAATTTTCATGGAGTGATGATCTTTTCTTTCGGAAGAGTTTTTACAGGTAATGGCCTAGGAATTGGAGTGTCAATTGGCCAAGTATAATTTGTTTGTGTTTCCACATGCGAGAAAGAGTTAGGTTTTTTAACTTTGTCAGCATATGTGGATGTTGCTGTTAAAGATGTGTTTGATGAGGAAATTTGTTGACGTGCGTTTTTGTATGAAATGTTTTTCTCTGTTTTAAGTTTTAAAATTTCCTTTTCCTTTATATAAAGGGGACAATCCCGTGAGGAGGCCATGTGCGCACCGCCGCAGTTTGCACATTTCTGTGCATTACCACACTCGGTGCCCTGGTGTCCCTCCTCTCCACATTTAAAACATTTCAACTTGCCCCTACATTGTTTGGTGCCATGACCAAACTTTTGGCAAGTGAAACATCTAACAGGGTTTGGTAGGAATTTGTCCACCTTTATACCAAAGGGGCCAATTTTCAATGATGTTGGAGGAATTGAACAATTGAAAGTTAAAAGAAAAGTATTAAGTTTAACAGCGCTTCCTGATTTTTTCGAAATAAATCTTTGTACTTTTGTGACGCCTTGTGATGATAATTCGTCACAAATTTCCTCATCGCTAACTTCTGAGAGATACTGACTTCTGTCTCTCATAATACCACGACTGCTATTAAGAGTTCTGTGGGGAGATGCCGAAACTTTGAATTCTAAAATTTTAGTTATTTTTAGTAAATTTTCACTCTGAGTTTTGGAAGAAGCTTCAATTAGTAAATCACCTGATCGCATTCTGGAGACGTTTTTGACTGTTCCAGCAATGCCTTGGATGGTCTTTTGGATAGCAAATGGATTGATTTTTGATATTTGCTTATCAGATGATCCAGTCAACACAATAAATTTTGTCCAACTGTTATCTTCAACTTCTGGAATGGAATTGTCTAGTTTTCTTTTTCTATTTGGAACTGGTTGGTTTTGAGGGGTTTGTTGTGCCATGAAGAAAGAAAGGAGATTTCACCACCTTTGTCACCAACGCACCACGGAGTGCCAACAGGGGCGATACTTTGATTCTAGGGATCTCCACCAGAAAGTATCAAGTGTTCCAAAGGTGGTATACTCCAGTGGAGCGTAACCATCAGGCACTGATGGAAAGCGTACTACTTGATTGACCCATGAGCCACCGCCTTCTCCAGTATCCCTACACTGTATTGATGGTTTATTGATTGATTAGTTAGAGTTTAACGTCCAATGAGCAATATTTCAGCTATATCAGGACGAGAACAAGTTAATCAATTCAAAACAAATTGTATGTAAAAGAAGAAAGAAATAAAGGTGGAAGGGACAACCGGGGCAACGACTTTTGATTGCCACTGGAAAAGGGGAGAAATGGGTAGGGGCAGGAAATTTAGCCTTCTATACGACACCCAGTGCGTCTGCTCTCTTTAGAGAAATATAGAAGGGGTCTTTATACTGCATGGTATTGATGGTTTAAATCAAAACAAAAATGTTACACACAACTTAAACTCAAGTTGGAAAGATTTACTGGAGGGCTTGGCGTGACCAGCCGATTGATCGGACCGGGCCAATCCGACCTCCCGTTTAGATGATATCAGATCCAAAGTAAGATATTGATCCTGTATTCTCAGCCCAACGGGTATTTTATAGCCGTAGCGGGAGTCTGAACACAGGCTCGCACTTACCAGGATCTCGTCAACCATCGACACGGGTCTCGACACACGGCAAACGTGTCGCCTCTGTTAGGAAGACTCATACTCCAAGCTCAGAGGATGCTGCGGGCCTATTCATCAGCCGGTACCGCGCACGGCGGAGAATAGAATTGGAGAAAATGTTACCCAGTGCATTTGTGGATGCCTTAATGACAGGAATTATAGATTTTGTCAATTTGTGGAAGTAAAAGAATGGCTGTTACGGAACAGGAAAATATTGCCCATAGTTTGTCTGCCAGTAATGACTTGATTGATTGTTGCTTAACGCCAACTTTAGCAATTTATCAGCTATATCGTGGCGTGAACTGTTGATATTAGTAATAAATATACAAATTAAAAAAGTCACTTAAAACATAGTGCTATGTACAAATAAAAAAAGATTTCTGAAAGATAAAAATCATATTATAGATAATTTAAGATAGATAGATCAAATTTGATGAAATTTAAAAATTGGATTAATATACTTATATTTTACTATACAAATTGACAGCTTTTAAAAATTGAATGATTTTGTCGCCAGCGACGTTTGTAAAAGGAGAATCAGCTGTATAAAATGTGCGACGTATGTCGGCGACATCGACAGTCAAGTAAAATATGTTGTATTGTGTAAGCAGTTACACGGAATACATTCAGGTCGGTCTTCACCATTTAGAATGTAACCATGAGTTGTTCTTGTATGCCCTATTCGACACCTTGTCAAAACAACTTTTTCCTTCCGATTTTTACCAGAGGAACTAACAAGTTTACCAACTTCTGATTGTATTCCGTGTAATGTATTATTTATGTGCAAGTCCCATCTGTCTTGCCATATCTTTTGGATGTATTTACTTATTAGAGGCTTCATGTCAGTGTAGGCCACTGGACAGTCCGCCACCTCATCATCTAATGCATCCTTTACCTCCTGGTCAACAGCTGAGAATTGGATATCTTGACAATTTATTAGAGGGAAGAAAATATGATAAGAAAAAAAAATTGCTTTTAAAAAAGAATGTTCTTCATTCTTGGATGGCAGGTTCAAAAATCTTAATTCAGCTACACCCGAAGATGTAAGATTGTTTCTAATTCAAAGGGATGTTAAAGGGAAAACAAAGATTCCTGCTGTGTCATGTCCTTTTCTTGGTGATAATAAACGTCAAGATTGTTACTGTCCTTATCGTCTAGCTTATGGAACAATTGCTTGTGTTGTGAGTCAGTTAAAAGGAATATTTAATGATTTTGGTAGAAAGGGAGATTGGAATTAGCATGGCATTTACAAATTTGGAAATCCAGTTTCCAGTTCTGTAGTTAACCATTATTTGGAAGCAGTTAATCTGGAACAGTCTAAGGCACATGTCCCTGTGAAACAAGCGAAACCTCTCTTTTTGGATGAGTAAAGAGGCAACGGCAGTAGAATACCGAAGGAACAAAGGAGTGAAATTTACTAAAATCGAAGTCAAAAGGCATGGCCAAAACGAGAACACAGAAAACAATGACGTCAGACACAACACAACGACGCTAGACAGACACAAAGCACAGAAACAGAAATCACAACGTTCAAAACAAAGCACTCACAGTGTGAACTCCAGTGAAACTGAGAGTGACATCAGGTGCTCCGGAAGGTTAAGCATGTCCTGCTCTGTTAACAGCATCCGTCACACTGTGAGTGGGTCAATCAAGGAAAATGTCAGAGTCGGTAGTCAAATCCGGAAAGACGTGAATCTAGCTGAAACTATCCACTTTCACCTGGGACACTGACACGTCAAATCTTTCGATGATGTTATGGTGACGGCCATAGAATTTCTTGAGGGATGAAATTAACATAGGTTGAACAAATCGCTGACTAAGCAGTTTTTGCTCTGTTCAAAAAATCACTGTACAAACTACACACTCGACAGTAACGAATCAACTGTGAAATGTACACTCCATAGGCTGGAGAGGTAGGTATATTGCTGCTAAGAAAGGGAAGGTTCACAATTAGGAAATTAAAGTCATCACGCTTATCATACAGCTTAGACTTCAAACGTCCATCTTCGTCAATATACAACAGATCTAGGTACGAAGCTGAAGTGGGTGTTTCAGTTGTTTCTTTAATTTCAAGCTCATTTGGGATAGATCTGATGTAAATACTCCTTAAATTTAGGATTATTAATAGAAAGAACATCGTCTATGTAGCGGAAGCAGGAATTAAAGGTCTGGGCTAAATATTTTTGATAGGCTTACATGTGAATAGTTGTCTTTTGCAATCAGGGATTAACATGGGTCAGCAATTTATTTTGTTGAGAGGTAAGGCATTTTTTACGTTACAGTTTTTTGCAGGTGACAGGGCTGCAGATCTGGCATTATGTCTGTTATAAACTCCATTAAAAAGTATCGACCGCTGCTGATTTTCGACGTTAACCAAGGTATTAGTGGTATAAGCATTTGATTCCAAATTTGTAGCCATTAGAGCGCTTAGTGTCCATTTTTTTTATACAACGGAGTCATTATTGTGGTCAAAGTAACATATCTCAACAAAAAATATCGAGAGCACTTATATAAAGGTGTGACGAACGGAATTCTATGTCCCAACTCTGCGTTGCGGCGGGGCAAAAAATTTAAAGTAACAGTATAGATAACACAAACTACATACATATAATTCATTTAATTTTAAACGCGATTTATTTAAATAAAAACGGTCTGTACATAATCGTTGTTATCACCGTAGATCTCATCTTGTCAATGGTCCTGCACTAAAATGGTCTGTAGACCCTTAGATACTCGATCATCTCTCTGTTGTGTTCCATATTTTTGTGCAGTTTTTGCCTTGTCATCTGTAAAACGGTCTGAACCTGACGTTGTCTATCCAAGGTTTTTCGTGTCGGCTTAATGTGAATTCAAAAAAAAAACTCACTAAAATGCATAATTTCTTATACTTATTGTTAAAATACAGAGTTTACAACAAAACAACAGCGATTTAGTAAATGGTTTTGCCATGTTTTACAAGTAATAGAAATGTTGTGTTCTCAATCTCCATGTGTTTCATTTAATCATCCATTGACCAAAAGTAATGATAAATAATTGAAAATACCTCTGGATTGGTCCTCACTCCTTTTTCTCTACTCTAACTTGGTCTCTAAAGATTCTCTATTTCTTGAGACTGTACGTTCATTGTCTGTGTCTGAGTAGCTTTGAGTGGCTTGCGCTGCGTTGTATCCAGTTGAATTCTGTCGCAATAGGTCCTGGGCAATAGTCTTGACTCTGCTAACTGGCGATATCTTGTCGTTGTTGATGTCCTTGAAGAAGTCAGCTGCCAAAGTTAGTGCATCAGCGGTCTGAGCAAGTTTGCCCTAGATGTGGGTCAGTCGTTGATTGCGTAGTTCATCTTTCTTGGTGTTGACCTTGAAAATATTGTTCGAAACGATCGTAGATGGTCTGGTCTGGTCGATTCTCTCTGTTTTCCAGTTCTTGAAGTAGTTGTTGGTTTGCCTGTTTATTGTAATCTGTACTTACTCTTTCAGTGTGATGGTGTATGGGAAAATGGTAGAAATGTCAACCATGTTGCCTTACGAACTTACAAGATAGTTCGATTCCACTTTGATTCGATTGTTGGATTTGGTTCAACTTGATATTGTTTCAGTTTATATATACTATTAAGCTGGCAGTGTTAAATTTACACAATTTCAACCGTCGAAAGTTATTTTTGTTCTTATTCATTTGTAATAATTTCACATATTTTAAGCATTTATTATTATTAATTAAATTTTATGGTTGTCATTAGTTGTTTAATCATTCTTAATTGTCTTTTAATTGACATTGATTTGAATTCAAATCAAAATGTTAATTATGTGATAATCATGTTCAAGGGTTATTAATTAGTTTGTTGTTTCCTGAGACTGTTGTTTTTAATGACTCTTCAAAGGTGCTAATTACTTTATTGTTCCACGAAGTTTATTGTAAAACAACAAACCTAAATAAACGCAAACCTATCTATAGTATAAAACTTCCACAACCTTAAAGTCAATAAACGCCATAGATTGTTACAGCTTCTTAGCACCAGTTATCTTCAGGGATGACCCAACAGCAGTACCAAAGTACTTAAGAGAAAGCCAACTGTTACCAGATTCGTGCAACTGCCTTCACTGTTACGCACCAATGCAATTCCGTGCTAGATCTACAAAAGACACATCAGACGGCTTTGATTTCGCTTGCACCAAGGGGCACTGTATTAAGCGACACAGTTATAGATCCATAAAGACATGGTCCTTCTTCGCCAAATCTAGGGTACCATTAGCCAAGTGGTTTTATTTCTTGCGACGTGCTAGTTAAGAGCAATGGATATTTTACCTAGCTGATACTTCAGGCCCTGCCTTAAAATATATGCAGAGAGTAGATAAAAGAGATGCAGACACACTTCTATTCATGAACTAATGTGTGGTTCTACCAGGGACTATCATCCATTCTGACCAGTGGAAGGCTTTACAACAAAACCAACAACACCTGAATGTGTAACATGCCACATTAAACCACTCAGTCAACTTTGTTGACCAGGAGACAGGGGTATAAACTTGTACAGTCCTTTTGTTTTAAGGTTATTGACAATCTTTGTACACAAGTTTTGTACCCACGAAGTTCAATTGATCCGAATTTATAATAACCATAACAATTATTCCGTCGCAATACTACTGCCGTTGTTTAATACAACTTGTAAATAAGGCCTTACCCTCTAAATTCTAATTTGCACTCGTAAGCATTCCAATAATTTGGACTGCATTTTTGCAGGGTCTACCAATATTACATCCGGAAGGATTTTACAAATTGCTTTGGTCATATTAATCTCGAAGTGGCATAATCCTGTTAAAGAAATAGAGGTATTGGATTAAGACCTCAAATCATCCAGTTACTAAGTATTCCTTTTAAAATGGACATCAATTATTTTAAATTTGGAATAGCATATTTAACTACGTGCATAATTTAATAAAAGTCATGAAAATAGTTTCTAGGGAAAGGGTGGGAGAATAATGATGAGGCGGGTAAGCGGAGAGAAGCGTGGGAGAATAGAGATGGGGCGGGTAAACGGAGAGAAGGGCGGGAGAAAGGAAAAAGAGTGGGAGAAAAGGCGGGAGAAAGGAAAAAGAGTGGGAGAAAAGGGCGGTAGGGAGGAAAAAGGAAAAATGGAACTCAGGGGAGGGAGAAATCAGGGTTAAGGAAAAAAGGGCGCCAAACTGTCCGCCAACTCAGTTTTCTTGCCCATTCCTTGTTACTTTATATTATCATCAAATATTTCTATATCCTGCAAGTCTGGTTTAATTCATCATTTGCATGGTCATGCGACACTTCATGGTCCTCAAAATCCTAACATCTAAATTCCATAGCACATGCTGGACAAAAGAATGTAATTTCTATAATGCTTGACTCTAATGTAGAAGGTTAACCAACACATCGAAGAATGGTCCATTTTCTATCCCCAGATTTGCTAAGAGTCGTTATATGATTTATTACCAGAAAAAGCCACACTAGTTTGAGAACAACAAAAATGATTTCTTCTCTAATTGTGAAAAAGGAGTATTGTATTTATGAACATTGGTAAAAGCATATCTAAAAGCATTAGTACGGAACCTGAATCGGGTTTTCAACGGCTCTGACCACAGAGCTGCAGGGCGCGTCCAAAGGTAGTGGGTAGGGGAATGCCCTGTCTTCGCGGGGTAGTCAGGTGATAATACGGAAAGCCTGACCGCGAACCTTTGCAGCCAAACTGTGTGGAGATACGCCACGCTACATTCAGTATAAAGGCCCCTTATATATTTCTCAAAGAACAGTCGCCCTCGTTGCCGTATAAAAACCTAAATTTCTTGCCACTATCCATTTCGCAATCAAAACTCGTGCCGCGGTTGTCCCTTCCATCTTCATTTCTTTTTTTTTTTTTAAATACAAATACCGAAGTTACCGTTAATTTATAGTCTGCATAATTTATTTTCGGCATATGTGCATTTCGACAACTTATGTCTCATAAGTGAAGATCGAACCACTCATTGATTAACTTGTTTTCGTCCTAATATAGCTAAAGCCTAACTAATCATCAATCAAAACACCGAATTACTAATATTCTTTTACTTCCATTTTCATTACAAAATGATGGTTTAAGAAATTTGTTCATTAACTTAACATGTATGAATTTTTGTTAATGGCTGTCATCAAAAGTATACCACAAAAAATACAAATTAAAAAAAAATCTTACATTACAATTTTGCAGATAGCTCACATCTTTGTATTGTGATCCTACTGCTATAGTATCCTCAAAGACGCTTTTTGACTGCTACTTTCCTATTGTAAACGCTAATTTTCCACTTTGTTGTTTCCGATTTTCCCATTGTCCTTGGATTGTTCGTTTTGGATTGATTGTTCGGTTCTCACTTACTTTCCAAACTGTTCATTTGAAAATTGAACAAATAAATGATTAACTCTACCTTCCCCCTTCATATATTAGCACTACTGATGTAACTTCAGAAGATGAATGATTGATTGATTGATTAGTTAGAGTTTAACGTCCAATGAGCAATATTTCAGCTATATCAGGACGAGAACAAGTTAATCAATTCAAAAAATTGAAAGTATCAGAAGAAAGAAATAAAGGTGGAAGGGACAACCTGGGCAACGACTTTTGACTGCCACTGGAAAATTGGAGAAATGGGTAGGGGCAGGAAATTTAGCCTTCCATACGACACCCAGTGCGTCTGCTCTCTTTAGAGAAATATAGAAGGGGTCTTTATACTGCATGGAGCGTGGCGTTTCTCGACACAGTTTGGCTACAAAGGTTCGCGGTCAGGCTTTCCGTATTATGACCTGACTACCCCGCATAGACAGGGCATCCCCTATCCACCACCTGGGGACGCGCCCGGCAGCTCTGTAGCCGAAGCCCCTGGAAACCGATTCAGGTGCCGGGAAGAAGATGAATGACCTTCAGAAGACGATCAACAATAACTCATCGCTCATCTTCCATCCAGAGTCATTATGATGTTGTAATAGCCTCCAATATTTAATCAAAGTATTTTCTTTTCACGACTTGGATCTTGGCCTCAATCGATTCTGGCTAGATGCTCTGCATTCTTAGCGCGTACAGACCATATATATGATGAATGTTTAAAATGCATTTGTGTTTTAGGAGAGAATGTTATTATATGCCTTATGACCTTAATTGCACCTATTCTTGCAATGCTTTCAGAGTCATGTCTCCTGCACAGCACCTTTTATTTCACATTCTGAAAAAAACATGCAAACTTATTTTCACATTGAATTGTAACGGCGTATTTACAGCCACATCATCCAATACTAGCAAGTTAACATTGATAAAACTATTGTCCACTTAAAAAATAACAATATCCCGTCACTTTCCGTGTTCTTAATGTAATTCTTGTGATTTTTTGTGCCTAATAAATTAGATCGGAAATTCGAATATTTGAATAATTTTAAATCCATTTATAGCGGTTTTGATACGTACATTTGTAAGGTATTACATTCGTTTCAAAATGTCAACAAAAAAATGGCAACTGACTATACGTTTTTATTAGTAAAATTCTTGGGCCGTTGCTTTCGGTTTTGCATGTACAAAAGTGTTTTAGTCTGATTACCGTAACTATATTTGAAAACTCGTACTTATTGTGCAAAACGGCATAAAAAGATGGAAATATAGAAAGTATTTAATGTGCATAACTTACATAGTAATACATATTGTTTGGCAACAATTGTATCCTTAGTGCTTTAATTTTGTGACTTTAGTATCGTGTCTCTTTAAGATCTGCTTCATTTGATGGATGAGGATGAAACCTCAATATAAACTTTGATAATGTTGAAAGCTACAAAGTTCCTGAAACACCAGACATTAAGACTATTGAATATTTTTTAACGTCTACTCAGCAATATTTCAGCTATATCAGGACGAGAACAAGTTTGTTAATTAATAATCACTTTGGGGTATGGAAAGGGTCATGGGACGGGAAAAATCTGACTGCAACTGGGAAAGAAGGGTGAAATCGAAAGGGGCGGGGAATTTAGCCTTGTAGCCGATCACCTACAGACCACTCAAAAAAGAGCTTGCTACAAGGGTTCTTTAACGCGTAGGAAGCGTGGCATTTCTTCCAACACGTGGACCTGAGTTTTCATCCCATCCGAAAGTATTTATTAATCCCGCACAACCACGGAATTGGTCCTATTTTTATATCCCGGGGTTCCCTCTTGGTCAGCCCCGTTTAGGAGGGGTCATACCCCGCAAGCCGGAGATACTAGGTCCTATTTCTATATCCCGGGGTTTCCTCGGGGTCCAGACGTTAAGAAAATAACATATTACTATGCCCTTTAAGTGTACAATCGAGGATTGTAATGAAGATATCAAGTATTCTACGAAGACTAGATACCTGAGCCATTTAGAGGAACGCCACATTTTGCAATAAAAAAATGGGAATGTGTATATGTAAATTGTAAGACAATCGTATGCAGGTAATCAAATAAGCACTCGCATATTAAGTTCGTTTACAATGTGAAGGATAGCAGGAGGATCGGAAGATACTTATAAAGTGTACCAAGAAACTTGTAAGGAGCGAAGGGTTTGTTGACCCTGGATTCTTCATATTCAAGGGAAACTTTGGGAATCCGGAGAGCGTAGTCCCTTCTTCGTCCAGCCTTGCTTCTTTTGACTTCAAACACTGTCTCTATCTCATCAGCTACTAATTCACCTTCCCCCTCTTCATCTATCAGCACTACTGATGTAACTTAAGAAGATGAATGACCTCCAGAAGACGATCAATAACAATTCATCGTTCATCCACTTCTAATTGGAAGACTTTAACTTAAGCTCCATCAACTCATTTGGCTTCTTCTGCAAGAACACACGACACAACGAAATAAACTAGAACAAAGACCTAGATAACTCTACAGGATTTTTTTTTTTGAATAATTAATATTTGCTTTTTGTTAGAAAGATTTATGTTGACAATAAATATTTAGAGTACTTCCCTAAAAGGTTGCTAAGTATTAAGAGGACAGGGGAGAAAGGGATGTGGCTAAAATCAACAAAAGAATGAATGTGAAGCTCTGCACCCCTCTTATTATTATTTCATAAGAATGTGATATATCGTTATAAAGTCAAATATATTACCAAAATATTTAAATAAAAAAAATGTTTATCATTTACATATACAGAGATGTTGTGAGTGAAGGAAAAAAAAATCAGACATTGACCTTACTGTAATGGAGGTAAATGGTACCATATAAAAGAAGATAAATTAAGAAAGAAATAAAAGTAGAAAATTACCACTAACATAAACCTTCTTGTGCTACGTTCACTGGATGGAAACCATTTCCATCAGTGGAATTTCCTCAAAATTTAAATTATGGCAACTTATACCATTATCTTCTTGAAAGCATGGCTTTGGTTTGGGAGAATGGAAAAACAAGATACAGACCTCACCCATCAAAGTCGTAAACAAATAGCGAACAATTTGTAAAAAGTAGCAGCAAGCAACACAAACAGCATGAATACTACTAACAAAGGTAATTAATATGTGAAGGCGAATGTAGCAACATAAAAAAACGATGTACCGAAATGTAAATACAACAATACATGTATAGGTGGTGCTGTTTGATGCAAGTTGCATATGTGCGGGGTCTGCTCTGTGTCGATGCAACCATGTAGCCACAGTCCGTATGACAATCTATAAACAGTGCAAAGTTTCGATATTCGTCAAAAATGTACAGCCTTGCACAAGTAAACCTTGCGAATGGAACAAAGTGAAAAGAACAGACAAAACTCCTGTGGAAGTAACCGAAGGAACATATGGATATTATGAACCGAAAACAGATAAAACAAATTTGCTAGTAAATAATCACTTTGAGGTATGGAAAGGGTCATGGGATGGGAATTTGACTACCACTGGAAAAGTAGGGCGAAATCGAAAGGGGCGGGGAATTTAGCCTTGTAGCCGATCACTTACGGATCACTCATAAAAAGATCTTGCTACAAGGGTTCTTTAACGTGCAGGAAGCGTGGCATTTCTTCCAACACGTGGACCTGAGTTTACATCCAATCCGAAAGATTGGTTGTGTAATTATTCATCCCGCACAACCACGGAATGGGTCCTATTTTTATATCCCGGGGTTCCCTTTGGGTCAGCCCCGTTTAGGAGTGGTCATACCCCACCCCGCAAGCCTAAGATACTAGGTCCTATTTGTATACCCCACTGTTCCTTCGAGGCCGGAAAAGGCGAGAAAAAAGGGCAAAAATATCAAAAAGATGTGAATAGACATAGGTAATGAACTGAAAAAAACAAGGTTTTACTTTTAATTGGAACAGATAAAGGGGAGGTGGAACATTTTGATAGCTGCACATACGTGTACCATCGTTCACAATTCTGACAGGAAAACATGTGCCTACCAGGAAGAATAAGAAAATATTTTGAAGGGTAATTCAAGCAGTAGCAGGTACGTCCATTTTGAAATACGTGTACCATCGTTCACAATAAGACATCATGTTCTGACAGGAAAACATGTGCCTACCAGGAAGAATAAGAAAATATTTTGAAGGGCAATTCAAGCAGTAGCAGGTACGTCCATTTTGAATACAGATTATAGCGACAGAGATAAAGGTGACACTCCTGATGATATAGGAAGTGGAAGTGAGACAATTGAAAAAGAACATGGAATCAAATTCGAAAACTTGTCAACAGAAAGCCTAAAAGTGGTTAATCAAAGGTTCTTGATTTTCTCTGTCAGTAAATTGAAGAGCAAAAAAAGGCAAAAGATGAAGAAAAAAATGAGAGAAAACAAATGCATGAGGACAAAATGAACTTGTTTAAACAATTTATCAATGAAATGAAAAAGTATTTCATATATAAAGTGTAAGAAATAATCACTTGGTGATTCTCACCATATATAAAGTGTAAGAAATAATCACTTAGTGATTCTCACCAAGTTTAAGCATTGAAAAGCTTGGTTATATTCTTTTTATCCAAAGATTAATTAAATGGACTTACAGTGTACTAGATACATTGTAAGAACATGATTCTAATTTATTTTTTTCTTTTAACGGGGTAAATCAATCAGACTTGCATGATGAGCTTACAGTCAATATCCTGAAATATTTACCAGTCAGTGAACTTTAATCATAAATTTATGTAAAATTGTTGAAAATACTACGGCAAATTAAATTGCTGTATATTATAATGGAATTTGAGGACAGTTTTGTTATTAATGAAAGTATTATAAATCTAATAACACATGATCCAAAACTCCTTAAAAGTCTCAATATTAGTCGCCAACAATATATATTATGTACTGACAGATTTAACCGTATTACACAGAAACTTGGAAAATGCTAATAACTTAGTTATTGCTGTCATTTGTCTGATTTTTCATATGTAACTTCAACTCTCGCAGAGGGAACCCCGGGATAAAGAAATAGGACCCATTCCGTGGTTGTGCGGGATGAATAATTACACAACCCATCTTTCGGATGGGATGTAAACTCAGGTCCACGTGTTGGAAGAAATGTCATGCTTCCTGCACGTTAAAAAAACCCTTGTAGCAAGCTCTTTTTTGAGTGGTCCGTAGGTAATCGGCTACAAGGTTAAATTCCCCGCCCCTTTCGATTCACCATACTTTTCCAGTGGCAGTCAGAATTTCCCGTCCCATGACCCTTTCCATAACAAAAAGTGATTATGTTCTCGTCTTGATATAGCTGAAATATTGCTCAGTAGACGTTAAACAATATTCAATCAATCAACTCTCGTAAACGAAAAACAACGAGTACTGTTTTAATTGACCTATCCAAACCTATCCATTACAAATGTTAGTATTAAATCAATTTAACTGGTATGAAAAAATAGATTGGAGTGACATTTATGGGATCGTGTGCTCATGTGACAGTAGTCACTTTTGGTTTACTTAAGGCTGCAGCACAAGTTAACAAATGAAAGACGATAAATATAGAGCGTGGTATTTGAATATTTACACAACTTCGAATTTCACGATACGTTTTTTTCAGAACCTGGAAAACATTGACACTTAAACGGAACAATGTCCCGTCCTAATCACATCGGAGGCTCGTCCGGGATGCTCCTTTAGATGCTCACTTTGAGCATGTGGCTTCTGTTGATGCTAAATATGGGAATTCCTCATCCTTGGATGCCTCCTTAAGGCACGTGGCATCAAATTTTACTTGTTTATCTTTTCCAGTGGAAACCAGAAAAATGCTTGTGCCTACTCCATTGTCTTGAAGCACAGTTGCAGTTTCTAATAATTCTTCATCAACACTGCCTGTCGTGTCCTCTGATAGCAACACTGGGATTGCAGTCCCGTCTTGTCATGTCATTACATTTTCTGCCAAATTTGACTCGTCAGCTTTTGATCTATCATGTTTTGGTGTGTTCCAGCTATACTTACAAGTCAGCTTGCAGTGGAGGAATACCTCCGTAAGTTGTGTAACACAATGGATTATCTAGGACGTATTCGAGAATCAGTGAAACGGCAATGGGAGGAAATGCGCAATGGTAACCAAAAGATGGGACGCGATAGGATTTGAAACATACAAATGGACAACAGGAACATTGAAGACAGATCGGCGAACTCAAAATACCGAGAGGAATTTTTCTCTTTAGCTAAGACCTTTTAGATTTTTAAATTTTGGTTCGTAATTTTCCGTGAACCGAATATCTACAGTGTAAAAAACAGTTTTACAATGATTTCATCTTTTGACAAATGTTGGATCTTCCTCGAACCTTATACTTGACTATACCTGGACTGAATATTGATGGACATTACATTTTTGTTGTTATCATTATGTATATACATCGTTTTTGCTTTGAATTTTCAGCTAACGGGATGCCATGCGGAGTTTGTACTTTTGTTATGTATACACTGTTGTTTTATTTATGATACATACATGTACGTTATAAATGTCGTTCTTACAGGAGAGATAGATGCTTGCATAGATAGCTTATTATATTGTTGTTGTTTATATATTGATCATTGTTGATTGATACTTGTTATAAATGCTTGCTTCTAACTCTTTCTAGAGACTAATGTGCATATTACGTCTGAACAAGGAGGAAGTGTGACAGTAGTCACTTTTGATTTACTGAAGCTTTTATATGGAAGGTTAATTTGTCTCCCTTTATTATGCCCTATTTTTGGCTTTAATTATCTCATGTCCGGATATTCTGTTTCAATCCCACCGGATCACTTCCGGGTATCCGGCTAAGTGATCAAGCACTCTCCCCGGCCCCTGACGTCATTAAGAGTATAAAATTCGCCGGGACTTGAGCCTACGTCAACAAGCTACATTTAAATTACATGTTAACTATTTAAAATCACATTCCTTACATTGGTAAGACTATAGCATAAGTAAATTAATTGAAGACGCTATATTTCGAGCGTAGTATTTTAATATGTAAACAACTTAGATCTAAGTAACATAAAATATAATAGACATCCGGTATTCCACGATTCCTTTAATCCAGAGCCTGGAAAACATTTACACTTTAAGGGAACAACGACCCCTTCTGATCAGATTCATTTGAGCTGAGTGTGTCATTTTGTCAATTCTTAAAGGAGTTAACATATGTGTTTTTATAAATTTTACATTATGAAACTTGTAATTACTGCAGTTTTCTGAAAAGTAAATAAAGGAGAGAGGTCAATGTGCGTCATATTCAATCTTGGAAAAAATTACTGAACAGCTAACTCAATAGTATTGTAATAGTTGAACATTATGGATATTAATATTATTGATATGTTTTTGTTTTTGACAACTCAAAATGACATGTCGAATGTGAAAATCAGTATTATCATCATTTTAAAAAATTTGAATGTTTTGATTTGTGACCTTTTTTGTTTTTAAGTTGTTCAACTGAATTTCAATGTTTAAATATGGAAGCAGAATGATTTTATCCATTTTTTATAATAAAAAATATGAACTTCAAAGTGCCAAACTTAAACGTACCAAAATTAGAAACACGAAATATTGATTAGGAATTTCCCTTAGGGCATCAGTCAATATTGTGAACACATACATGCTACTATTTCTCATGTACTTTATTGCCAATTTACTGTGACCAATAGGCCTATTCAGAATACTGTCCTGGGACACTTTATTTGCCTGACTAAGAGGGATACATTATGCATATTATGATTTATCCCCTGTGTTTGAACTTTTACCTGTTTGCAAGCCTTCATTGTGATGCTTCTGCATCTTGATTTTATTTATCTAAATAAGTTGCATATCAACATGATCAAGTTTCGATTGTGTAAGGGTTTAGGTGATTTTATCCACCGATGAGTTACTTCCCCTCTTCTATGTTGTGAAAACGAAATTAAAGAGGCTTTTGAGTGTTTCTTTTTAATAAAAACTGTACATCAATTCCTATAAAATTGAACTACTTATAGACATTATATTGAAGATTACCAAACTATATGCAAATAATTGCCAATTATAATTTTGTTTAATACTTTTATTGATATAATGAAAGTTTAACTATTTATTTGTAACTTAAACAGTCTGTTGCTGAATTACCAACAGTCTCACAAAATTACTTAAACATCTACCTAAAGATAAAGAAAAAAAAAACTTAACATCTACCTTCAGATGAAGTTTGAAATAGTTTAATAACCTATTTGAAAAGTGAAAGTAACATAAAAAAAGCAGTAATGAAGAGATATTGAGCAAATAATTCAAAACAGCAACACATGTAAATGATAAAAGACGAAAAAATCTCATTGCAGGGGGAATAAAACAACTCTGCAGATTAAACATTAACGACCTTGAGATTAAAGGAAATAACAAAAGAAAAGTATGAAAATAGTACCCGCAAAAGGCAGCAAACAATTATAGCATTGAAATGATAACAGAATTTGTACCACCAAAGCAAAAGAACAAAAAATGAAACTATTCTTTTAGCATTGAAGAAAGGCACCACAAAAGTCCATGGTCCATCCAAGAAAATCAGTAGGGTGCTTCCTAATTGGCGCCAAATTTTTGCAATTGGCGACAAAAAATACAAGTTGGCGATTTTTCTGGCGACAGATATTCAGAGGCCAGAGCCATCCCTGAAGGGTTTATGGATTTTCTTCAAAATTTCAGGGTGAGTAGATCTTGATATGCTGAACATTTTTGCAATTTCCACTTTACCTCTATCTTTTACACTTTTTGAAATAAAAAATAAGAAATGCAAAAATTTTGAAAATTTAACGGAAAAAGGGCTATAACTCCGAGATGGACTTTCAGATGTTCTTCAAAATTGCACAGTGGGTAGATCTCATCATGCTGATCATTTTTACCCAATGTCAGACTTTTGATATCTGTAACGGGTTTCGAGTTATTAGCCAAAAACTGCAATTTACCCCTATGTTCTATTTTAGCAATGGCGGTCATGTTTTTTGACCGGCCAACTAATCGAACATAACTTTGAGAAGCCATACCCTGGTGATGATTCAGGCCAAATTTGGTTACATTTGGCATAGCGGTTTCAGAGGAGCTGATTTTTGAAATTGTTGACGGACGGACGACGGACGCAAAGTGATGACAATAGCTAAAAAAGGCATGGACATATGTGAGAGGGTGGTAATCGGTGTTACATGCGTGAAAAAAAATTAAAAGAAAGAACTTTTGTTATCTGTATTACATTGTCTTCCTTATGTTTTAGGACCAACTTCCAGACAGAGCGCAGAAGGTGAATTGTATATTTTGGAAACTTTCCATTTTATCAACTTAACTGCACTGACCGTATAATGCATTTTTTGTGATTTCAACAATACGTTTGCGTAGAAAAATGCCAATAACGTTATAGAAGAACAGACATTTTTCGTCCACTTTGTTTGATTCTCTCTCCTTACAGCTATATACCCCCATAAAGCTATGTTGTTATTATTTTTGCAGTATAAACAAAGTCTTGTCTTTTTCAACGTTTCTATCCTCCCCTTATATTGTGTTTTTGTCAAGTTATTGTACTGTTATTGTCTAAGTACAAGAGTGTCCTTTCATGATAATATTTGATGATTACCTACCAACATCCGATATGCATATAAAAACCTTAAGGGTTTCAAACCTGAACAAACACGACAAATAGCAAAGCATTGAACAAGAGACTAAAGGAATGACATTGAAAGTGGATACGAAACAATATATAACAATAATCAAATAAAGACCGATGCACGAAACAATATTTAACAGTCACGAAAGAGGGCCAAATTGACCATATCCGAGTTCTGGTATTTAGATTCACCAGTCGTTGTTTGTCCGCCCTACGTCACAAACATGTCCGCCCCATGTGACCGAGAATGTACTTCAAAAACATATTCCGCCGTGCGCGGTCCCGGCTTATGAATAGGCCCGCAGCATCCTCTGAGCTTGGAGTATGAGTCTTCCTAACAGAGGACCCCGAGGGAACCCCGGGATATAGAAATAGGACCTAGTATCTCCGGCTTGCGGGGTGTGACCCCTTCTAAACGGAGGCTGACCCCGAGGGTCCCGGGATATAGAAATAGGACCCATTCCGTGGTTGTGCGGGATTAATAAATACACAACCCATCTTTCGGATGGGATGTAAACTCAGGTCCACGTGTTGGAAGAAATGCCACGCTTCCTGCACGTTAAAGAACCCTTGTAGCAAGCTCTTTTTTGGGTGGTCCGTAGTTGATCGGCTACAAGGCTAAATTCCCCGCCCTTGACGATTTCACCCTACTTTTCCAGTGGCAGTCAGAATTTCCCGTCCCATTGTCCTTTCCATACCCCAAAGTGATTATTTATTAACAAACTTGTTCTCGTCTTGATATAGCTGAAATATTGCTGAGTAGACGTTAAACAATAATCAATCAAAAACATATTTTCATGACGTTTTAGGCTCTGTGGCGTCACGTGTTCTATATTGTGACGTATTAAAATGCATTCTGCCAAATCCTGGTATGAGAACTCGGATATTGTCTATTATCAGTAACATGCAGTTTCAAAGCAGATCTTGGAGAACATGCCATGTACAGAGTGTAATACACAACGACTATATAGATGTGATATATGCCAGAAATCCTACACCAGGAAAGCAGCCTTGAGGAAACATTCTGAGAAGAAACATCATCAGGTATGATAACTTTGATCATAAACTTTTATTACTGTTAGGCGTACGTTTTGAGGCTTCATATGTTTGCATAGTTGCTGGTCATGTTGTTTCTCCAACTGTCTCTTTCATGACTCAAGCAATGGGTCTCGTGACTTCATTTCAATCCAGTTCGTACTTTTGAAAGGTCGGAAATAGATATAGAGTACAGAGTATTTGGCTTTTTACTTACGACAAGTTAGATAACAAAATCTGTTGACTTTTTTTCAAGTAAAGGAAATTCTAAAGCAAACCACACAACCGAATGCTCATTTATCAAAGAACTGTATATGTTTCAATAATTTAGTGCTTCTATGAATCTTATATAGCCCATAGGAAATAGGAAAATCTTATATAGGCCATAGGATTGCATTACAAGTCAGAAAGATTGAGAGACAATTACGGAGGTTTTTCTTCTGAGCTTTACACAAATCTCACTCGGGTTCATCTCTAATCGAAACAATGACATACACTTTTTGTGTTAATTTTTTTCAATTTCAGCCACACCATAGAGAAGAAGAAAAAGACAAAGAAGTGGAGGAAGAGCAAGAAATAATGGCTTGGGTGGCAAACTTGTTCGTCTTTTTCCTTGGTTTTTTGATGTAGAGACATAAAATTTCTACTGTTAATATTCAATGCCAAATGATGAATCAGTTTTTTGTTGATGTGTTGTGTACATCAAAAACCCTCAAATAGTATAGGATATAACGGCAACATCAAGTTCGATTAATTGTAGAACGACTATAGAATAAGGTTGCACGCATCGACAACTTAATAGAGCAAAAGCAAAGCAAGCACGTAACATGGTAAAATTAACGATGCATCGTAATCAAATTTCATGGATATACTGCTAATTTCAGGATTTAAAATGTTTTTCTGCATTAACGAGGAAGTTTTGAAATGGTCATTCTGTTTATGTCAAAAACACATATTGACGACTGAGTGACTTTGTGTTGGATTCGTCGACCTATTTTTACATTGTTTTTTTTTTTTTACAATTGGGGGGATGCAAAACGTTTGCTTTTTTTATTTCAATACTGGCAACGCTTTATTAAAGACATAAAACACATATCCTTCTTATTTGAAACACTGTTGTTTCTTTATATCTTTACAAAGTTATATCTTGAATTAAATTTTTTTTAAAATATCAACAGGCACAGAGACACCAGAAAGACCAGAAGCACCACAAGCGCAAAGACTTGACACACATTAAGAAAACACACCGCATACACCCGAGATAGTTTCTTAGTAAGTAATTAGCACTAGTAATATTCTACGAAAGGATAATGAACATGCAAGTATTTACTATTAAATGAATATTACATGTGTACCGAAATTGAATCAAATTTTCGTTTGTTGTCTAAAATATATGTATGGGATACGGGTTTGGTCTGGTATTTGTTCTTTCAATGATATTCCCAATCATTAGTTATCACCTGTCATCCTTTTTGAACAAGTTAACACCGCATTTAACCATGTATTTACCGCAAAGTAAAATTCTATTGTGTACCAAAAACAGTGTTCTTGGTATTGATTTTGGCTCATATCTACTGTTCTGCCGGTGTTTGTCTAATTTAGAACGATGATGTACATGACTTTTTATTGTCAGTAATGCTGGAAGGTTGTCCAACCGAACCACATCAATAATATCGGATATTACTTAGATTCAAAACCTTTACCATTAAAAATAAAATACAGAATACCATTCCTGCTATTTCAAAAATCAAACAGAAGTTAAAAGAATTGGAAAAAGAGAATATATTTGTTCCGGCAGATAAAGCGGCCAATAATGTGGTCGTTGTTTGACGTAAGTATTACTTCGACGTGCTTCGGAATGAAATTACCAATTCTAGTACATTTCAAGCTACCACGTCAACAGAAACACAAATAATTGATGATCACATGATAGCTACAGCTGAACATAAAGCAACTTCTAATTTTAAAAGCATTCCTACTATGTATTGGCTTCCTAAACTACACAAAAATCTTTTCAAATTTCGTTTTATTTCGGCATCAAGTAAATGTTCAACTACACATATTTCTGTGTTATTGACCAGTGCACTTACTACCATAAAAAATCGAGTCATCAACTTTAGCAACAAATGTTATAAATACAGTGGAATTAACTACTTTTGGATTGATTGATTGATTGATTGATGTTTTACGCCAACTTCAGCAATATTTCAGCTATATTGTGGCGAGAACTGTTGGGTTTATTGAACAATTTTAATAAATACATAAAATATTAACATAAAACCATATAGCTTTATACAAGTAAAACAGATGTGTAAAATGTTAAAAAACATAATAGTAATTTTTGGTTTAACAATAACAATATTAGAAATTAGAAACTTGTTTAAAATTGATCCATTTAAATCTTACTAAATAAATTGATTGCTTTTAAAAATTGAACGATTTTGTCCCCAGCGACGTTTGTAAATAGGTCTTTAAGACAATGAGCAGAATAAAAATCACGCCTGATATCGGCAACATCTACACATTCAATTAAAACATGTTGATTGATTGATTGTTTGGTGTTTTACGCCAACTTCAGCAATATTTCAGCTATATTGTGGCGAGAACTGTTGGGTTAATCAACAATTTTAATAAATACATAAAATATTAATATAAAACCATATAGCTTTATACAAGTAAAACAGATGTGTAAAATGTTAAAAACATAATAGTAATTTTTGGTTTAACAATAACAATATTAGAAATTAGAAACTTGTTTAAAATGGATCCATTTAAATCTTACTAAATAAATTGATTGCTTTTAAAAATTGAA
>MJUU01021376.1:0-15253 GCA_002080025.1 Modiolus philippinarum | reverse complement strand
TCAGGCCAAGTTTGGTTACAATTGGCTCAGCAGTTTCAGAGGAGAAGATTTTTGAAATTGTTGACGGACGACGGACGGACGACGGATGCAAAGTGATGGCAAAAGGTCGCATGGCCTTTTAGGCCAGGTGAGCTAAAACTGCAAAAATTTTGAAAATTAAACGGAAAAAGGGCTGCAACTCCTAGATTGGTTTTCCAATTTTCTTCAAAATTGCACAGTGGGTAGATCTCATCATGCTGATCATTTTTACCACATGTCAGATTTTTTTATATCTGTAATGGTTTTCGAGATATTAGCTAAACACTGCAATTTACCCCTATGTTCTATTTCTAGCCACAGCAGCATGTTGGTTTTCAATCTGCACCAAAATCACAAACTTTAGTCTCCTTATGCCAAGGAACATTTGTGTCAAGTTTGGTTTCATTTGACCCAGTGGTTTCAGTGAAAAAAATTTAAATGTAAAAGTTTACGGACGGATGACGGACGACAAGTGATGGCAAAAGCTCACATGGCCTTTGGCCAGGTGAGCTAACAGAGGTATTCAATGTACATGAAACTCAATTATGATATCTGTTTTAAGCAGTAAGTAAGTTTACTAGTATATAAAAGGTGTAAACAAGATGTGTTTGTGAAACACTACATATGCCCCCAGATTCCTGAGTAAAATATATGAAAATACCCAATCTAACCCCTTTTTGACCTCTGTGACCTTGACCTCTGACCTATTTTTTTTTTTTTTTTTTTTGCACATTTGTGTTCCTCTTCACAAGACCTATACACTTGCAAAGTATTAAAAGTCTATCTTACATAGTTCAAAAGTTGTTTATTACCATAAAAACACCAAATTCAACCCCTTTATTCTGAAACAGATGAATCCCCTTTGGGCCTCTTGTTTACTGAAATGGTTTTATTTGTTAAATGTATCTGTATTAGCATGCTTTAAGAAACATACAGCAAAATACTGCATTAAAATCCCCCAAAAAATTAAAAATTAATTTTTATCCATTTGTCCCCCTTTGGGCCTCTTGTTTCTCAAAAACGGTAAATGCTACCTCAATTCTGTTGCATACTGCAGTTGCGCAATTTTATTAGCAATAACATTAAACAAACCACATCTCAATAGGATAAATAATAAGGATTCTATGGTCGAATTTGTGTAACAGCTAATTTCACCCCTTTTTGACCTTGACCTTTGACCTGACCTAATTTTTTTTTTGCATATTTATATTCCTCTTGACTAGACCTATACACTTGCAAAGTATGAAAAGTCTATCTTACATAGTTCAAAAGTTATAGCCAAGGTTAAAGTTTCGGATGCACAGACTGACACACAGACAAACAGACACACAGACAGGACAAAAACAATATGCCCCCGATCCTCGATCTGGTGGTATAAAAATATATTGGTAAATGAATAATTGGGTTGAAAAAGTTCGTGGCGCTTATAATACACAATTTGGGATGAAAAAAGTTTGTCACGCGTTATGACCTGATTTTTTACCATCCACTGCAGGTCATGACCAGATTTTTGTCCTTAAGTGGTTGACAGCTATGTGACGTGCTCACTAGACCATGAAATTGAGGTCAATGACATAAGCTATATAGCAGACTGTCATATACTACACAAGACTAACCCACACACAAAATATCATTGTAGTACATATAATATTTACTGAGATTATGACCTAATCATAAAAACTAAACATGCTCACTAGACCATTTAAAGAGAGGTCAAGGACAAAAGCCATATGACAGACTGTCAAGTACTACCCATGACCAACCCATATACAAATATCATTGACCTTCCACTTGTAGTTACTGAGAAACTGACCTAATCACAAAAACTTATCATGTTCACTAGCTAGACCAAGAAATTTAGGTCAAGGACAAAAGCCATGTGACAGACTGCCATGTACTACCCAAGAACAATTCATATACCAAATATCATTGACCTACCACTTGTAGTTACTGAGAAACCGACCTAATCACAAAAACTTACCATCAAAGTTTACACCATCGACGCCGTCATCGTCATACTTTGTACACCTATGTCTTGCTTTCCACACCTTTCGTCACGGGCGGGACAAAAATACTAATACAAGAAATCTGGGAGCCATTGCTCAATTGTCAAACTTGATTCACAAAAACTCTTACAACAAATTGTAATCGAAAGTCAATATGAAATGTTAAAGACTTGCAACTAATTTTTATCGTAATTAAGATTTTTGTGAAAAGGGCTGCTGGATTTATTCAACTTCATCATCAATTTATTAATTAGCTTTGAAAAAAAAATGGCATTATCTTTGACTCTCAAGAGAGTCACCTATTCTATTGAAACATACATAACCCTCCCAATGAAGGCACTTCTTAATTGATGCAATGGGTGGTTGGCAAATCTCTTTTTGGCAATGAATATGTCTCAAGAATTCCAAAATTGGTTCTATAGGTAATTATATCATTTTCAATATGCCTTTCCTAGGTGGCAGGTAAGTTTAATGAAACAGTTGAAGTTTTTTGAGCAACATGACACGTATTTTGATTTTCTGATTGATAACAAAGCCCCATTACAGTCTTTTTATTAACCATGGCACAGTGGTCAAAATACTAAGACTCTTGTACAAAATTCATTCAAGTCTTTATACAAAGGGAAATTATCCAATGAAGTCTGAAAATATTGGGCAACAAAATATTCAAAAATTTAAAAAAAAGTTTTTGTAGTGCTAAAAGTACTAAAAGTTTCTTGCATAAGAGCAGACAAATGATTGGGATGTATTTTACACATGTAAGAAATTGCGACTCTTCCTGATTGGAGCACCACAAAAGAAAATTTGACAAATTTCTTACATGAGTGAAAGATTTTTTAATCGAAT
The DNA here is from genome assembly GCA_002080025.1 of Modiolus philippinarum. Classification (NCBI taxonomy): domain Eukaryota; kingdom Metazoa; phylum Mollusca; class Bivalvia; order Mytilida; family Modiolidae; genus Modiolus; species Modiolus philippinarum. The sequence continues at coordinate 12,383 of MJUU01021376.1, read as the reverse complement.
GCAAGTACGTACTTATTCCATAAAATATATTTTCAATGTCATGAAACCCTATAACTGTAAGGAATGGCTCGCCCTTATAACATACTTCTCGTTGTGATGCAATTTGTGATTCTAATGCAATATGTAACAGTGAATCTAACTGAACAACATCTGCAGTAAAATATGCAATCTAATAGCTTTAACTAAGGATTGTCAAATATCTTGGAAAATGTGCAGCTCAGTAATTTATTTAAAAGAAAAAGAAGCAAAATGGTCGTAAAGCTCACCTACTAAAAATCTTTTTAATGAATTTCATTAGAAACTGAAGTGTGGAGTCTGGTTTGAAAACATCTTGTTTTTACGTTTCGATTTTAAGCCTTCATGTGACATCACATTGTTTATATGGGAAAGGAGTTCATAAGTTTTCGCTTACTTTTTCTGAATTTGATTATTAGATCCAAAGATCTCAAAAAATGATGTTTTTTGAGATATTGCATTAGAATGGAGGTAACTCTCCGCCGCCATTGCAGTTTAAGCTTTGCAGACGTAAATCTTGATTTGACGGTCACAAATATCTGTTTACCTTGCTCCGCTAGGTAAACTCAATTTGCGAACGTAATCTATGATTTACTTCCCCAAACCTTGAAATACAATAGTTATCTCTAAATTTTTGGTCAAAATTACTATTGCTGAATTCGATACTGTCCAGCATGTAGTTTTTACAGTGATTTTTTTTTAACAGAGCAAAAACACTGTCCCAAAAGCTCCTTAGTCAGGGATTTGTTCAGCCAATGTTAATGTCATCCTTTTAGAAATTCTATGGCCATCACCATAACATCATTGAAAGATATGATGCTGCAGTGTCCCAAATGAAAGCAGACATATTCAGCTAGATTCACGTCTTCCTGGATTTGACTATTGACTTTTTCCTGGATTGACTCACTTACAGTGTGATGGGTGCTGTTAACAGAGCAGGACATGCTTACCCTTTCCGAGCACCTGATGTCACTCTCAGTTTCATGGGAGTTCACACTGCGAGTGCCTTGGTTTTGAATGTTGTGTTTTTCATTTCTGTGCTTTGTACATGTTGTAGCTGTCTTACGTCATTGTTTTCTGTGTTCTCGTTTTTGCCATGTCTTTGGACTTCAATTTTTGTAAACACTACTCCTTTGTTCCTTCAGTATTCTACTGCCGTTGTTTCATACATAAACAAATATCTTTGATTTGTCATTTACTAAGTAAAGATGAGTGCAAGCAAGCTAGTCTCAACTCATGTCTTCTTAACTTGAAACTACCATTTTTGTGCCTATTGAAAGAAAATCTTATGACAACTAACAGACAGATGGACACAAGACAGCAGCAAAAAGATGGCAAATTCTAACCCATGGCCATATAGCAACACAAATTTATAAAAATACACACCTTTTTCCATCATCAAATATTTGTATATTTTGAAAAGTGACTTTCACTGTTCCTTCATAAGACTGTCCATAAAATGTATACTGGCATTTTGATGAAGGGGGATAATTCTGTGGATATGATAACGAAAAAAACTTCCCACTAGGTGATGATGCAGAAAAATCATAGGAACACATGGTACCCTGTTGTTTTGTTCCATCTGTATGATATTGTTCTGAAAAATAAAATAACAATAATTCATACAAAAAGATGTCTTTGAAAAGTCCATGGAGATTTGTATAATACCAAAATACTTTTAGAATGCTCACCAAGGGAAATCAATTATCTCCCCTTCCATATTTCATTGTAATATTCTAATTAAGTTGTAAACTCCCCTTTTTGAATGTTTTCATGCGGTTTACCTATCATGTTTCATTTTAATTCTATACCAAAAATTGATGAGGAGGTGCATCATAATTTTTTTCTTTTGCATTTACATGAAAAAGATCTTTGATATCTTTGAACCATAGTTATTAGGCCTCATAGCGACTTCAAGATGAACAACATCAATAAAAGCATTGTTTCATTGCTTGGTTTAATCATCTATTTGAAGAGGCTTTGTCTCATGTTCATTTACTCCATATCCTTTCCTAGTTAATTATTGTCAGGCTAAATCATACCTGTCAACCTCTGGAGCTGACAAAGGGGGTGATGACCCCCTTTGTGATTGGTCCTTGGCGGGTGATAACGCGTCACGACGTATGTTGAGGAAATTATAACAAGGGTTGTCAACAGAAATACTGTTTTAACTGTCTCATCATGGATATAGTTGATACACTTTATATATTCGAATATTATCGATAATGTAGCAATCTTATGTCATGTCCAGACCTTTATTGAAAGATTAACTTCCTCTATATTCTGATTACCAGATCATGAAAATACTGATGACATGTAGTACATCTGTCAATATATCATTTAATTTTGAAGCAGTCATATGGTATGTTAGTAGAACAATATTTTCTAAAAATATAATTAGATATGCTTTTTTTGCTTTTTTTGTCTTTTTATATGTTAAAATATTTTTTTATTCATAAAATAATTGCTGAAGAAGAGCATAATATCTCAGAATTGTTTAAAAAATTTCAAATAGGAAAACATGAAAAAAATAAAAAGGGAGACAACCACACGTGTTTTGAAATGTAAACAAATCAACTTTGTACTAATAAAAAAATCACAAAAATTAGGAGTAAAAAAGATCTGACAGTATGCAAAATTCCATTTCAAGGGCAGTTCATTGTCAATAATCATACAGGTGATGCCTGATTGACCAGGTTAATTAGTTCATTCAGGTAAACATTGCCATAAAAATTGGGTCTAATTAACGCTTCAATGTGGACAATTATGTTTTAATTAAGCACTCAGAAGTCATTATTTGTGGGTTTTATATAATTTTAAGGGAATGGGGGGTCATTGTGGGTCAAAACTTTTGAATGGGGGTGATTTCTTGACCCGCACGGGTGATAGGTTGGGGGCGGGTCATAATCAAATTTTTAGCTGTTTTGCGGGTGTGACCCGCTGAATACAGGAGGGTTGACAGGTATGGGCTAAATCAATGCAAATTACTTGGTTCTCGGGCAATTTTCAAAGAAAAACATGAAGGAGAGACCCATTAATTATCGGTTAATTGTATGAATTTTCTTTGATGTAGTGAGGCTGATAATTTCGGTATCACCGAACTGGACACTATCAAAAAATTATCGGGTCACTGTGAAGGTGTCGCGTGCTACTGGTTGATATGTTGATGTCATATTTAGTACTATCTGTTGTGTTCATAAGATTATTCGTTGTATAAAGAATGCATATAAATTATTCAAATAAACAAGAGATTAACAGTAACAGTAACTAGAAATTTCAGCTGATTTCATTTTAATATAGAGTTCTATTTAATGTTGTGTAAATAACGGATAAAAGAAATATAGGACATTTTGTTTTTGATACGGATTTTATCACGAAGTAACGCATCAAGCTCGCCCCAACGGGCTCGCTTGATAATAGCTGTGATAAAGTCCTATATTCCATATTTATGTTTATCTGTGTATTGACAAAAAATTGACAAGGTATTATTCATTATTCAAACCAACATGAATGCATCAGTTTGGTTCCAGTTGTCAATTAGTTGAGTTTTCCAAATGGTCTATGTGCTTTTACAGTAGAAAATCTTTTGAACAAATTCCCAATACGGTCCAAATTCAAACTATGTTCTTTGCTGGTAGCCATCTTGGATTAGATACAGACATTTTTTCAAGAAGCCATCAATGAACTATTGTGACAGTTTGTTTCCAATTGAACAAGTGATTTCAAGATGATCTTTGAAAGTGTTCCAATAGATTCTAATGTTTGTAAATATATATATCCTACTGATGACCCTTTTTTGATTGAGTGTGAACCTTCCAGACTTTTTTTTTCTAAATAGACCAACCAAGGATTATTATGACCAAGTCTGGTTCCAAGTGGAAAAGTAGTTACCGAGAAAATGATCTTTAAATTTGTTTTCCCATACAGTCAAATGTTAAATGAAAAACAGCCAATCAAAGATTGCGATCTCCCAGCTACCCCTTTTTGGACCCCCTCCCCTTCTAAAAAAAAGACAAGTGTTTTTGAAACTAAATTAATCACTGTAACTGTAAAACACCAAAAAGATATGGTTGCTAGGTAGAATTCCAAAAAATAATAGGTCTTTGAGAGTTTCAGGAACTTTACCAAAATTAGAATGAAAGATTTTTGCAACCTGGCTGTTGAAAATCATCATTTTTACTGTAAGGAATTGAAGAGATATGGTTGCTAAGTAGAATTCCAAAAAATAATGAGTTTTTGAGAGTTTCAGGAAATTTGCCAAACTTAGAATCAAAAATTTTTGCAATCTGACTATGGACCAGAGGCTCCCAGGAGCCTGTATCTCTCACCTGGCTTTCAGTTGCCACAATCAAGGTAACAATGAAAGTTATACAGTTGATCTTCAGTTTCTCAAACTTTCGTAGGTCTAACACCTCCAATATCTTGAACTGTTTTTAAAGTTTGATCATGTTTTATTATATTTCTTTGTTGGGCTTTTTTGATAAAAAACGTTCTTGCTAGGGACCACTTTGGACACCAGTTTTGAAGTCAAGACGTCATTTTGTAAATGGCAGTCAACAAACAATTTTCAACATCGGTTTGGAAGTTGCAACATCAATATCTATTTGGAAATCAAATTTCTTTGAAATCGGACAATGTTGAATTTTCCCGCCTTTTTGGCAGCCATTTTAAATATGGCGGTCAATGAACAATTTTTAACATCAGTTTTGAAATTGCGACATCAAGACCTATTTGGAAACCAAATGTCATTGAAATCTGACAATGTTGAATATTTCCGCCTTTTTTGGCGGCCATTTTGAAAATGGCGGTCAACAAACAATTTTCAACATCGGTTTTGAAGTCGCAACATCAATATCTACCTGGAAACCAAATTTCATTGAAATCGTACAATGTTAAATTTTCCCGCCTTTTTTGGTGGCCATTTTGAAAATGGCGGTCAAGGAACAATTTTCATCGCCGCATTTGAACTCACAACATCAAGATCTATTTGGAAACCAAATTTCATTGAAATCGGACAATGTTGAATTTTCCCGCCTTTTTTTTGGCGGCCATTTTGAAAATGGCGGTCAAGGAACAATTTTCAACATCAGTTTTGAAGTCGCCGCAGCATGGCAAACAATTCATCAATGAACACTTAACCCTTATCTTCTATAGTTTTGGAAATAATAAATGAAAATACGAAATTTTAAAAATTTGGTGAAAAAAGGGCAATAACTCCTACAAGGGTTTATGGATTTTCTTCAAAATGCAGGGTGGGTAGATCTTGATATGCTGAACATTTTTGCAATTTACACTTGACCTCTATCTGTTACACTTTTTGAAATAAAAAATAAAAAATGCACAAATTTTGAAAATTTTACGGAAAAGGGCAATAACTCCAAAATGGGTTTTTGGATTGTCTTCAAAATTGCAGGGCATGTAGATCTTGCTATGCTGATCACTTTTATCCTGTCAGATTTTTTATATCTGTAATGATTTTCGAGTTATTGGCCAAAAACTGCAATTTACCCCTATGTTCTATTTTTAGCAACAGCGGCCATGTTGTTTCACCTACCGCCTAATTGAACACAATTTTGAGAAGCCATACTCTGATGATGATTCAGGCCAAGTTTGGTTACATTTGGCCCAGTGGTTTCAGAGGAGAGGATTTTTGAAATTGTTGACGGACAGACAGACGGACGACGGATGCATAGTGATGGCAAAAGCTCACATGGCCTTTTAGGCCAGGTGAGCTAAAAATGATCACTGATACTATAAGGCATCAAAAAAGATATGGTTGCTAGGTAAAATTCCAAAAAGAAATCGGTCTTTGAGAGTTTCAGAAAATTTACCAAAATTAGAATCAGTCTTTTGCACTCTGATTTTTGAAAATGATCTTCAGTACTGTAGGAATCGAAAAAGATATGGTTGCTAGGTAGAATTCCAAAAAATAGTAGTTCTTTGAGAGTTTCAGGAAATTTACCAGAATTAGAATCAAAGATTTTTGCAATCTGACTATTGAAAATCATCAATGAAACTATAAGGCATCAAAATAGATATGGTTGCTAGGTAAAATTCCAAAAAATAATGGGTCTTTGAGAGTTTCAGGAACTTTACCAAAATTAGAATCAAGGTTTTTTGCAATCTGACCATTGAAAATGATAATTAAAACTTTAAGTAAAAAAAGACATGGTTGCTAGGTAAAATTCCAAAAAAATAATTGGTCTTTGAGAGTTTCAGGAAATTTACCAAAATTAGAATCATATTTTTGAAATCCTAGTGTTCATACTAGCTGATGACATTAAAATATTGTTTAATTATAAAACTTCATGTTGAAATTTCAAAAATTATTAGTCTTTGACATTTTCAGGAAATTTACCAAATTTGGCACCGGGGTCTAAATTCCAAAAGCTTAGAACATATTTAAAGAGCAATTCCAATAATTCCTCATGAAAATATAAACCACAAAATTGAAATTATACATAGAGTTCCAGTCATTCTGATGAGTACTAATTGTTTAACATTTTTTGGCCCCTTAAGGGCATGCCCCCAGGGGTCATACCAAAAGTCCGCTATCATCAGTAAATGAGATGCATATAATCGAACTTGCATACAAAGTTTCAGCTTCCAAACATGAATACTTCAGAAGATTTCGCTTATTACTGGATATCTCCAAATACATTTTCGCTCATTTTTCCGCCCTGAGGGCAAATTTCAAAATTCCAAAACCTTTGGCACAGACAACTTTTACAGTATTACTTAAACCCTTATTACAAGGTTTCAGCGATTTAAGTTGTAAGAGGAGTTCCAGCGGAATCGATTTTTTCGTTTTTTGGACCCCCTAGAGGCCATGCCCTGAGGGGTCATACCAAAGTTCCGATACCCTCTGTGAAGTTGCTACATAATATGCGAGTCCATATCCGTGTTTCAACTTTCTAGCCCAAATGGCCTTGGAAATTTCTTCAATTATTGAATAACGCGAAAATTCGTTTTCGCCAATAATTTGCCCCAAGGGCGTTTGACCTAAATTCCAAATCCACAGTGTGCTACGTCTGATCATACTCTAGTATGGTGCCGAGTTTCAAATTTGTATCTCTTATAGTTCCAGAGCTATTTGGGGAGCATTACAAACACACGTACGTACATACGGACGGACTGCATTACATAATCCCCCACTTTTGCCAAGCGGGGGGATAATTATGTGACCTGCTGGCAGAAATCTTGGACAAGATGACAACAGGTCAGACACTATTTTTGAAGGGAGCCATCCAAGGATTATTGTAATAAAGTCTAGCTCCGATTAGCCTAGTGGTTTTAAAAAACAAAGTATTTAAATGAAAGGGTAACTATAGAAGGAAAACAAGATGTGTTTGTGAAACACTATGCCCTCGGTAGCAGCCATGTCTTCAATATAAAATTAATGCTAAAATTGCCATCACTAGAAATTAAGGTTGAGCAGACATTTGTACTAAGCTCCATTAGATCTATTCACATATAGAATATCAAGCCTCTTGCAATTGTAATTAACAAGCTAAAAGCAACATCTTGATTTTGACCTCTGTAACCTTGACCTTGTGACCTTGACCTTTGACCTGATCTAAGTGCTGTTGAGTTTCAAATAACCAATATACCGGCCAAATATAAAAGTCCTATCACATCTGTTAGGAATAATATAGGCAATGTTAAAGTTTTCAAATTTGCACTCAATGACCTTGACCTTTGACCTGGCTGAAATTTGTTTTTGGTGGATTTGTACTTAGCTTCATTAGATCTATTCATATATGGAATATCAAGCCTCTAGCAATCGTAATTAACAAGCTATAGAAAATCTAGATTGTGACCTTATGACCTCTGTGACCTTGACCTGACCTCAGTTAAATTTGCATAATGCTGTTCAGTTTTATATGACCAAAATACAGGACAAATATGAAGGTCCTATCACATCTGGTTGAAAAGTTATAGGCAATGTTCAAGTTTTTGTTAAAGTTTGCAAATTTGCACTCAGTGATCTTGACCTTTGACCTGACCCAAATTTTTTTGGTGGATTTATATTAAGCTTTGTCAGATCTATTCAAATATAGAATATCAAGTCTCTAACAATTGTAATTAACAAGCTCAAGCAATATCTAGATTTTGACCTTTTGGCCTCTGTGACCTTGACCTTTGACCTGACCATAGTTAAATTTGCATAATGGTGTTCAGCTTCACATGATCAATACACATACCAAATATGTAGTTCCTATAACATCTGGTTTAAAAGTTATAAGCCAGGTTAAAGTTGCGGACAGAAGACATACAGACAGACAGACAGACAGACAGACAGACAGACAGACAGACAGATGGGGCAAAAACAATATGCCCCCGATCTAGCTTCATTAGATCTATTCATATATGGAATATCAAGCCTCTAGCAATCGTAATTAACGAGCTACAGCAAATCTAGATTGTGACCTTATGACCTCTGTGACCTTGACCTGACCTCAGTGAAATTTGCATAATGCTGTTCAGTTTTATAGGACCAATATACAGGACAAATATGAAGGTCCTATCACATCTGGTTGAAAAGTTATAGGCAATGTTAAAGTTTTTGTTAAAGTTTTCAAATTTGCACTCGGTGATCTTGACCTTTGACCTGACCCAAATTTTTTTGGTGGATTTATATTAAGCTTTGTCAGATCTATTCAAATATAGAATATCAAGTCTCTAGCAATTGTAATTAACGAGCTAGAGCAAAACTAGATTTTGACCTTTTGACCTCTGTGACCTTGACCTTTGACCTTTGACCTGACCTTAGTGAAATTTGCATAATGGTGTTCAGCTTCACATGATCAATATGCATACAAAATATGAAGTTCCTATAACATGTGGTTTAAAAGTTATAAGCCAGGTTTAAGTTGCGGAGAGACAGACAGACAGACAGGGCAAAAACAGTATGCCCCCGATCTAAAGATCTGGGGGGCATAATAAAGGCAGTACAGGTGACAGATGCAATATGTTTGACAAAGAAGACAGAATGGACAACACATGCAAAGTGATGCTAGAAGCTTGTCTTTAGCATGCCCCGTAAGCTAATAAAAAGAACATAAAAAGAACAATGAAGAACACCCAACTAGAGATGGGGAAGGTGCTAAGAACCAATTACCTTGTAATGGCCTAAAAAAACTTGCATCAATAGATGTGCACAATTTACATTTAGAATAAAGATACATGTATGTTAAAAGATATTCAACATTTTAGAGAACTGTTCATGAAACTCAATTGTTACGCGTATTTATTTCTCTCCCCCTCTCTTCCTGACAAACAATCACATAATTTCAGCAAAATCTGTCCATTGGTGTAAGAGGATTTTTAAAGTCCAATAACCCTTACAATATTTGATGAATAAAAAATGGCAAAGCGATATGATCTAGTACATATGGCAACTAACAATTCTGTAAAATTAGAATGATTTCGGACTAGCAGTTTCTGAGGAGTTGTGCCCACAAGATTTGCCATTGTATAACAATGTGGAAATAATCAAAGTCCCATAACTCCCGCAAAATTTTACGAATCAAAATGGCGATGTGATATGATCTAGATCTAATGGTGACTAACAAACTGGTAAAATTTGAATGAATTCTGACCAGCGGTTTCCAAGGAGTTGCGCCCACAAAAAATGTGACACACAGATGTACACCATTACTATGTCCCTCCGTCGCGTTGAGGCGGGGGACAAAAATCTTATATGGTTGTGTGATGAAACTAGACAGGGTTGACTGTAGTAATGCTCGATTATTTGAAGCAAATCACAATGCACAAGTTTTATATTCTTTTTTCCACAATCGAATAAAAGAAATAAATCAAATTTACTCTGCAAAGGATTTTCTATGCATTATTTTTTAATAACAAGCACTAAAACCAAGTATATTTTCCAAAGAAAATCTGTTAGTTGTCATGGAATTTCAATTACCTTTTCCAAATTTTTAAGCACTTTCAAGCCCTTACCTTTCGAGCTTTTAATCTAAAAGCAATGTGAACCCTGACTGCATTTGGATGTAAAATAAATTGATCAGGACTACATTTGTATCGAAGAAACAAATTTGGTATACACAATTTTTTGTTTTGGTTAAAAAAAACAATACCAATTACATACCTGGACCTGCGTCACAGTCACTCATGTTCAACTGAGAATTTGTTTTTTAAACCCAACCTAACAGAATGTCACAAATAGGTTTACCAATTCAAACAAGTATTCATTTACCTTATTACCAAAACATTCTTCAAATGCAAGTTATAATTGAGATTATATTAAGTTCAACCCTATTACTGTTAAAGGCAAAAAAAAAAGAAGAAAAAAACAAAACTTAATGTACAAAGTTGATCAAAGCATAACATGAAAATAGTCCATATCACTTCAGCAAAGGTGAAAACCAAACCCGAGTTTCAAATAAACACATACTTTGAATCTTTATGAGAAAATATGTGAAAGCAATGCAAAAATTCAAGAAAAGCTTCCCATGATCAGTGCGTTCAAAACACTGCAATGTCTCTGGACAAAAATTGAGTACCATGATGATATAATTAAGAAATAATTCATGGGCGTCGGTGGTTTGTGAGAGATTTACATATGGGTGGCCATTATTTTCGTTAATATTTTACCCAGAGCGTAGCGTAGTGGAGCGAGGGGTAAAATAATCGAAAATAATGGACACCCATATGTAAATCGACTACAAACCACCCGCGAACATGAATTATTTCGATTCTAATATGACATTTCATGATCTGGGTGGACCTATAGTGCACATGGTAACGAGAGCCATTACTTCAGATTTACTGAGGTTTTTGTGCACAAAACATATTGTGACGTCATCAATTTCAGTGTAAAGACTGTTGTGAAGTCGTTTATTATCTTATTGGAGATTTTCATATGGCCAGTCGTCATGGTTTCCATTGTTCTCATATTAGAATATGATACAATACAATACAAAGTACAAGTTAATAATAGATAAATTTGACATTTTTAAAATCAAAACTGGCCTAAAGGGGAGGTTCACATCATCAATGTGTTCAAACAACAGTGCAAACTTTCAGAATTTTTGACAGAGATGTGAATGTTTCAGATTACACAAACCAGGCACTGTAATGTCAAAATATGCTGAAAAATGACCAAGTTCAACAATAAATAAATTCAACATTTTTCATTCAAATCTGCCCACAAGGAGAGGTGCACATCTTCATTGTGTTCAAAACAACTGTGCAAAGTTTCAAAAGCATCAGGTATAAGGTGTATGAGTTTCAGATTACACAAACTTGGTGCCCCCAAAGCATAATGTTAAAATTTGATGAAAATATGACTAAGTTTAAAAATGGATTTATTCAACAACTTTTATCCAATTCTCACCAAAAGGGGAGGTGCACATCTTCAATGTGTTCAGAACAACTGTGCAAAGCTTCAAAAGCATCAAGTATAAGGTGTCAGAGTTTCAGATTACACAAACTCAGTACCGTAATGTTAAAATTTGATGAAAAAATTACTAAGTTCAACGATGGATAAATTCACCAATTTTTATCCAAATCTCACCAAAAGGGAAGGTGCACATCTTCAATGTGTTCAGAACAACTGTGCAGAGTTTCAAAAGCATCAGGTATAAGGTGTCAGAGTTATGATTAAGTTCAACAATGGATAAATTCCACAATTTTTATCCAAATTTCTCCAAAAGGGGAGGTGCACATCTTCAGTGTGTCCAGAACAACTGTGCCAAGTTTCAAAAGTATTGGGTTAAAGGTGTCTGAGTTTAAGATTACACAAACTTGGTACCCCCAAAGCGTGACGGACGGAGTCGAGCGGCTCCTAGACCTGCGGTCACCGATGGCGACGCAGGTAAAAATGCATCAAGTAAGAATAAAATTGTATATGTGTATGTAAATATGAAATGTGCAGATGAAAAGGTGCAAATAACAGGAAAATGTATAAAAGTAATTAAAAACAATAGATATCAGACATTAAAATAACAGTATTTAATTTATCAATATAAAAATCTCTCTTTAACCAAAGAAAAATTGTTCAAGAGTCTTTGGTTTGAGATAACTTAGTTCCACTGCATGTTATATACATGAGAATTTTAATGCATGTAAAAAATGGTATAAATGGCATACATTTTTTACACAAACTGATACCTATATGATGCAATTAATTGACAAACACTTTTGTAAATGTTGAATTAATTTTCTTTACCGCAAATAATGAAGTCAAATAGAACACAATGAAACTATAAAAATATTTATTTGAGGCTCCAATAGATGTTGAATGGTTACTGAAATATGTTTGGAGTTAGCTCCCTTAGAATGATAGTGCAATAGTTTTAGAGGTTATAATACACCATTAGACGGTATGGGCGCATCCATTTTAT
>MJUU01021374.1:0-12482 GCA_002080025.1 Modiolus philippinarum | reverse complement strand
ATTTGGTTACCATGGAAACCAAGCCAAAATGATATAATTTTCAAAATCATTGCTGTTGCCATGGAAACCATACAAAAAATTGAAATTTTGAGAAAAAGCATTTATTATTGACAATTGTATTTTCATTACAGCTATATGTATTATTAAGGTTATAAGGGGAACCCCTGCCCAAATTTTTTTTTTGAAACAAAGTATGAAATTCATTGTTATTGATAATGGAGTATTTGGTTGCCATGGAAACCGAGCCAAAAAGCTATTATTTTGAGAAAAATGTGTTTCTGCTGTGTGATATGTTTTGATTTCAACTATATGTATGCAGTAAATTATATCGGGAACCCGTGCTCATTTTTTTTAAAAAAGGGGTTTTATTATGCCCAAAAATCCGATATGGGAGTTCGTTTGGGAGACTTTTGTGTTTCGCTTGCAAACACAGTTATATCTTGTTATTATTATTATTATTATTACGCTTTCTTTCTTCCAATGATTTCTGTCCGGCTTCGTTCTCAGAGATGCCTGGACAGAATTCATTCATATTTGGTACAAAGTTGGATCACCTTATGAAGTTGTGTCTCCACCAAAAAAAATTTTCAAAATGGCGGCCATTTTCAAGATGGCTGCCAAGTTACGTCAATGTTTTGAATTTGTCAAATTTCCATGAAAATCATTAAATCTCCAAGATGGCTTTACAGAATTCTTTCATATTTTGCAAAAAGTTGAATCACCATAAGAAGATGGGCATGCAACAAAAAAAAAAATTTCAAAATGGCCGACATTTCCAAGATGGCTGCCGAAATACGTCAAAATTTCAACTTTGTCCGATTTCAATGAAAATTGATTTCTAGGTAGATTTTGACGCTGCGAACAACATGGAATCATCGAATTGGCTGCCAGGGGCGACATCATCTATTGCTTGCAATTGCAAATCTAGTTATTATTCTTCTTCCGTCTTTTTTTTGTCCGCGCGTTTTCTCGAACATGGATTGACCAAACTTAATGAAACTTGGCACCATGGTAGATACCCATGTCTAGATGTGCAATCAAGTCTTGGAATTTTCAAAATGGCTGCCGTTGCCATGGAAACGGAAAAAAGGCGGGAAAATTAAAAGTGCTCAAAATTGGATGAAAATTTACAGAAATGTTCCCTGGCATGCACAGAAATGATTTTTGGTCTAAAAATTTCAAAATGGCCGCCGTTGCCATGGAAACAGAAAAAAGGCGGGAAAATTAAAAGTGCTCCAAATTGGATGAAAATTCACAGAAATGTTGTCTAGCATGCACAGAAATGATTTTTAGTCTGCAAATTTTAAAAATGGCTGTCGTTGCCATGGAATCGGAAAAAGCGGGAAAATGAAAACTTCTCCAAATTAGATGAAATTTCATAAAAATGCACGGATTCTGTTAGAGGGTCGTTTGGGTGACTTCTGTGTTTGCATCCAAACACAATCATTACTTGCTATTATTATTATTATTCCTCAATGATTTTTCAAACATTGTCCAAACATTTTCTCAAAGATGGATGGACCAAACTTTATGAAACTTGGAACCATTGTAGATACCAACCTCAAGATGTGCAGGAAGGTCTAAAAATTTCCAAAATGACCACGGTCATTGGTCACTTTGAACTTTGACCTCAAACATTCTTATTGGAATAACTCTGAAACTGTAAAAGATAGATGATTAAATGTAATGACAAAATCTTGGTTAGGTCATGACGGACGTTCGTTACATTTGGAACGAAACTCTATGGTCAACCCCTCGTGAGTTATGCCCCTTGAAAATTTCGTCATATCTTTAAGCATGTTTTTTTTTCTCGAAAACGGTAAGAGATAGAAAACTGGAACATTTTCCATTCAACTTAGGGGATATGAGTTACATTTAAAAATGCCAAGGTCAAAGGTCATTGGTCACTTTGAACTTTGACCCAAGACCTTGGTTTTGTTATAACTCTTAAACGGTAATAGATAGCTGAAAACATGTAATTGCAAAAATGTGCGTCTTGTTAAGAACTACATTTGTTACTTTGGGCCCAAAATTATTGGACCAACCGTTTTCGACCTATGGACCAAAAACCAATTTTGATGTCCGATTTTGAGGTTTTTCCTTATAGCTCAAATACCGTTGAAGATACAAAAAGACATTCAACATACAAAATGTTCAGGAACACGGGACCTTCAAAATGAGGTCAAGGTCAAAGGTCAAGGTCACACCCCAAAACTTTATTTTCATAATAAAATATCAATAAATACGCATATTAAGCTTGGAATATTGTTTTCAGTGATGAATCAATAATGAGAACATTATGACACAATACTAAATTTTTAAAGTAAAAGTGAATTTTATTATATAAATACTTACCATCAGAAATTATGAGTATATCCGAATGCATCCAGAGGACCAATCAGAGAGTAGAAAAAACAAAAGAGAGAAGACCCGAAGACAGGTAACCTGAAATCCCAAATCCTCACTTTTCTCAAGATAATTACAAAGATCAGAAAAGCAGGGGAGGAAGGGGAGGCAGGGTGGGGCCTATAATTTCTGATGGTAAGTATTTATATAATAAAATTCAATTTTACTTTAAAAATTTAGTATTTTATAGTTATAAATGGCTTACCATCATAAATTATGAGTATAAAAGAATCTAACGCAGAGCTGAATCCCCTGCATCCGAAGACACAAGTGGAAAATTAACTCTTTGTGCAGAAACTATAGGCCCAAGAGAAAAAAATTCACCTGCATGATGAGACATAGTACGCAAATAATGAGAAATAAATGAGTTCTCATTCCTCCAAAAACCAGCTGAAAGAATTTCATTGAGAGAAGCCGAACTAAACAAAGCCCAAGAATTGGAAATAGCTCTGACATCGTGAGCTTTAACCGAATGCTTGTTTAAAGCCTCTTGACCAGAACACTCATAAGCTAGATTAATAGCCTTACAAATCCAGGTCGAAACTGTTTTAACAGAAAGATCATTAACACCCTTCTTAATGGGAATAAAAAGTCTGGTATTGCCAGAACGAATGCTGCTAGTTCTGGCAAGATAAATAGACAGAATTCTGATGGGACACAGAAGAGGCGAATCTGAGTCACCAGGAAGAGCTGGAATAATAATAGGAGTGGAGCCCTTATCTGGGATCTGATTCTTTCCTAGGAAAGAAGGATCCGTAAGTAAGGTAACTGAAGATCTATCTCTAGAAAATCTAAGTCATGAGTCAGAGATAGAGAAAGCGTGAATTTCACTCCTACGTCTTCCAGAAACAAGTGCAAGAAGAAAACAGCACTTATATGAAAGAAAGCTTAAGTCAGCTTTATCTGCAGGCTCAAAAGGAGAATAACACAATGCTGACAAAACAAGGGCTAAATTCCACTGTGGAACCAAAACTTTCTTTCTTGGTCTGTCTAGACTGAAATTGCGTAGCAAAAGGGAAATATGCTCGTTATTCCCAAAGTCTGTCCCGCCAGATAAGGCAATAGTTCTAGAAATAGCCGATCTATAGCCCTTGATCGTAGAGGGAGCAAGATCCTTGTCTTCAAATAAAAAGACCAGAAAATCTGCTAATTGGTGGACAGAGATTTGGAAAGGATCAATTTCCCTTCCAACACACCAATTAGAGAAGATTGTCCACTTTGCATCATAGACGATGTTAGTGGACTCACGCACTGACCTGGAGATATGTCTGGAAGCTGATTCAGAAAATCCTGTCTTTCTGAGGCTATTCCTGACAGAAGCCAGGCGTGAAGACACAGATTTTCTGGAGACTGGTGAAGAACTGATCCCTTGCACTGAGAGAGAAGATCTAGTCTGAGTGGAAGAAGCAGTGGATTTGCACATGACAGGCGAAGAAGATCTGGGAACCAAGCTTGTTTTGGCCAAGCTGGTGCAATAACTATGATCTTGCAGCCTGCCTCTGCAGCTATCTTGCGAAGAACTTGGGCAAGACACCGGAATGGTGGGAAAGCGTATGCGAACATACCTTCCCACGAGAGTGTCATGGCATCCACTGCGAAGGCTTTGGGATCTGGTACTGGCGAGACAAATACTGGTAGCTTGTGATTTAAGCTTGTGGCGAACAGATCTGTATTGGGAGAGCCCCAACAAAGAATGACTGACCTGAACACCCCCTGATGAAGTTCCCACTCTGTATTGACTGGAGCAAAAGACCTGCTCAGGGTGTCTGCCAGAAGATTCAGTCGGCCTGGAATATGTCTCACTACTAGACGAATGTGGTGTTTGAGACACAAAAGAAGAAATTCCTTGGCCAGAAGATACAGAGAACGACAGTGTGTTCCTCCTTGATTCTTCAGATAGGCTGCCACTGTCGTGTTGTCTGTTGCCAGAACAAAATGACTGGCTGACAACCGATCTATGAAATGGGATACAGCCAGAAGAGCTGCTCTCATTTCCAGAATATTGATGTGTTCCTTCCGAAGAAGGGGGGGACCACATCCCTGAAACAGTCTGACCGTCCAGATAAGCTCCCCACCCTAGGGCGGACGCATCTGTGTAAAGAGTCAGAACTGGAAGTGGAGGGGACAAGGGAAAGCCTGGAAGAACATTGTCCCTTATTGTCCACCATAGAAGATGTTGAACCAAAGACTTTTGAACTGGAATCTCTGCTTCCCAGTCCTGGGAAGCTGGAGACCAATGGTCTAGAAGATAAAACTGAAGTGGACGAATGTGGAGACGTCCTAAGGGAACAACATCTGCTATCGAGATGAGAAACCCCAGTATACGAGAAAACTGACGAACAGTAACTGCAGTCTGATGCTGCAGGGACTGAATAAAAGACACCAGTTTGAGAAACTTTTCCTCCGGGGGAAGTACCAGACCAAGGTCTGTTCTGAAATGTTCCCCCAGAAAAAGGAAATCCTGAGAAGGGGTCACCTCTGACTTTTTCCATGAAATTAGGAAACCTAATTGTAGGAAAAATGCCAAAACTATCCGAGTATTGGAAACCAAGGTTAGAGGATCGAAATCCTTCAGGAGCGAATCATTCAAATAAGCATGAATTTGGATAGCTTTGGAATGGAGATGAGCTAGAGCAACCTGAAAAATCTTGGTGAAAACTCGGGGAGCTATAGCAAGACCAAAGGGAAGAACTCGGAATTGGAAAACATTGCCCTCCCACATAAACCGAAGGTACTTCCTGTAAGAAGGAGCTATCGGACAATGTAAATAAGCATCGGCCAGATCCATAGAAGTTGTCCACATGCCTGGAAGAATAGAAGCTCGAATCGACCTGTTGGTTTCCATTTTGAAATGTGGAACCTGTAGGAAGGTATTGAGGATCGAAAGATCTATCACAGGTCTCATGCCACCTGTTTTCTTGGGGACCAAGAAAACTCGGGAATAGAAACCCGGGTCCAGGCCAGTTAAGGGCACTTCCTCTATTGCCGCTTTCTGCAATAGAGAATAAACCTCTTCTGATAGGAGATGAACCTTTTGAGGATCCGAAGGTATCGAAAAAGGAACTGGCTGAGCTGACAGCGGTGGTAACTGATTGAAATGAAGACCAAGACCCCCTCGAAGTATCGACAAAACCAAAGAATCTGTGGTGATCTTTTCCCACTGATCTAGAAATTGGGCTAACCTCCCTCCCACTGGAAGATTTGGAAGAGGAACGGGGAATTCCTCTTCCAAAGGTGTCGATAGCAAACGAGGGGGCAAGAACCTAGGGACGAGAACCAGATTTCTTACCACCTCTGGAAGACTTGTGAGAAGGTTTAGAGTTAGAGGAAGAAGAAGCAACATGTTTACGAACAATCTTCTTCTTCTTAGAAGGAACAAAAGAAGGTTGAGCAGCACTAGTAGTGACTGACCGTTTACCAAGATCGTTAACTTTGACATTAACATTAACAGGCAAAGGAGCCTTCCTAATTTCCTCCTGCACCTTCTTTAAAGGAAGCCCAAAGATTTTATCTGTCAAGGGAGACTTTAACAGAGAATCTTTAAGGGTCTCAGACACTTTAGAATTGTTGAGAATTTCCTGCCTCTTTGACAAAGTGAAATTTGCCAAGGAACCCAAGATAAGGCATTGAGAAGCACCTAAAGCCTTATCTACCTGAAGAAGAAAAAATTTCAACTCAGAAATGCCATCCCCTTCCATATCCTGAAGAAGAGCCCCAGCAGCTGATAGGTAATGCTCAGCAGAGCCAAGAACATGAGATGAATTCCTAAGAAGAATCTCAGACTTGGAATAGAGGCCTTGATTCAGACGGGGACCATCAACAGGTTTAGAACCAATAAGGCTAGAAATAGCCTTATCACAAGTAGGAACTACCCTGCCCAGAGTAGAGTTAAAGATGGCAAAATCCTTAACTGCAAAAATACTTGGGAAAGAAGTAGCACCAAAACCTGGAAAAGCTCCTTGTCTATCAGAGGAGTCCTCACCCAAAGAACTATTGACAAAGTTCAAAGCAGACAGGGTATGGCTAGATTCAGGGAAAGCAGAATAGGTTGGAGCAGAGATGTCCTCATCTAGAAAATCTTCCTCTTGACTGTCAGGCGTCAAGGAAAAATTATCATCCTCCAGATCCCTGTCAGTTTCTTCTGAAATCAAGGCTGAAGAAGTGACGGGGGCAGTACTAAGAACTCCCGAGGAAGTAAGACCAGCCGAGAAGTTTGTATTACTACTAACAGCTGGATTAGACACTGCAGCTGGGGCAGAAGGCTTTGAACTAGCGGAATTAGTTCTAACCTTAGCCCCCTCCAAAATGGTAAGGCGAGAATTTAACGAATTAAATTCACCTTCAAAGAGTTAAACTCACCCTTGACAGTATCAGTAAAGTTAGAAATAAGATCCCTTACTAAAGAAACTGAATCTGTCTGACCTACAGGACCAGCGAACTGGTTAGGACCTCCAGAAGCAGCAGAAGGACCACCTGGAAGCTGCCAAGGTAAGCCAGAGGAAAACTGAGGTCTGGCCCAAAAAAGAGGACTCTGAGAGAAAACCACTGAGGTGTTTACAACAGGAGCCCTAGAGGTGGGACGATGAACACCAATGGCTAAGCCTGGAACAGGATTAAGAGAACCTGAAGAATTGAGGGGCCTAGACGAAACTGTAGTGGTGTTCACCGAAAGAGTGGGTATAACACTAGCTGTGAGCTCACCAGAACCCAAGTCCTGGTTGAGCCCAGCTGAACTGGAAGTAGCTACCGAAGTAACAGAAACAATACCAGTAGAGCTAATGGAAGCCAGTGTTCCACTACTAACTGGGTTAGGGACAGAGCCATCCCAAAAAACATCCGACCAAGTTAAATAAATGAAAAAGGAATTCACGTTTAAATCCATATTGCCACCTTTCTTTCAAATATTCTAATTACACAAATAAAATTTGGTGTAAAATCCCAAACCTACCAAATGTTATAATAACAAATAAATAAATTTTCTGGTAGGGTTACTCTTACAATATGAACACTATAAAAAAAACACTAAAAATCGTCTTCGTCTGTACTCTAAATTTGTCTTCTCGGAAATTTCCACGTGCGACTTTGGATGCAATCAGAGAAAAAGTGAGGATTTGGGGTTTCAGGTTACCTGTCTTCGGGTCTTCTCACCTTTGTTTTTTCTACTCTCTGATTGGTCCTCTGGATGCATTCGGATATACTCATAATTTATGATGGTAAGCTATTTATAACTATAAAACTTTCTTTCTGACGCAATAAAGAAAATATTTTAACCTGCGAATCAAAGCACTACTAGCACTGATAGACGAAAACATAATGAAATTTAAACACTAATTCTGATATGAGGAATAAAAAAACCAATAAACTCCGAAAACATTATTACAATCATTGGTGATAAATTTACAACACAACATTCTTTCAAAGAACAATTTAGTATGGAATCTGGTTTGGGTGACTTGTGTTTGCATGCAAACATATCATCACTCGTTTTTATTATTATTATTCCGCCTCAAAAATCATCTTGTCCAACCAAATTATCAGAGATCACTCACCCAAACATAATCAAACTTCACAGGAAGATAGATCACCACCCAAAGATGTGGACTTGGGCGTTGAAATTTTCCAAATGACCACCATCATTGGTCACTTTGAACTTTGACCCCAAATCCTATTATCGGATTAACTCGGAAACTGTAACAGATAGCTAATACAATGTAATGACAAAAATGTTAGTTAGGTCATGACCGACATTTGTTACATTAGGACCGAAACTCTATGGTCAACCGTTCAGGAGTTATGACCCTTGAAAATTTCATCATATCTTTTAAGTGGGTTTTTCTCGAAAACGGTAAGAGATGGAAACTTGAAACCTTTTCCATTCATCTTAGGTGATATGTGTTACATTTAAAAATCCAAGGTCAAAGGTCATTGGTCACTTTGAACTTTGACCCTTGTTTTTCTCATTGGATTAACTCGTAAACTATAATAGATAGCTGATAACATGTAATGGCAAAAATGTGTATCTTGTTAAGATCTACATTTGTTACATTGGGTCCAAAATTTTTGGACCAACCGTTTTGGGCCTATGGACCAAAACCCGATTTTTGATGTCTGATTTCGGGTTTTTCGCTTATAGCTCAAATACCATTGAAGATACAAAGAGATATTCAATACAAAAAATGTTAAGGAAGATGTTACCTTCAAAATGAGGTCAAGGTCAAAGTACAAGGTCATGGCCAAAAACTTTATTTCACATAAAAGTATCAATAAATGTACATATTTAGCTTAAATTGTTGATCAATTATGAGAATATTGTGACGAAACTTCCGGCAAAGACCTATAAATTGTTTTTCGAACAATTGACGTACTAGATTTCTTAAAAATGGGTAGTCGAGTTCAATGAAACTTGTATTATTTCAATGTAACTTACCGCCGTGCGCGGTCCTGGCTTATGAATAGGCCTGTAGCATCCTCTGAGCTTGGAGTATGAGTCTTCCTAACAGAGGACCCCGAGGGAAACCCGGGATATAGAAATAAGACCTAGTATCTCCGGCTTGCGGGGTGTGACCCCTCCTAAACGGAGGCTGACCCCGAGGGTCCCGGGATATAGAAATAGGACCCATTCCGTGGTTGTGCGGGATTAATAAATACACAACTCATCTTTCGGATGGGATGTAAACTCAGGTCCACGTGTTGGAAGAAATGTCACGCTTCCTGCACGTTAGAGAACCCTTGTAGCAAGCTCTTTTTGGGGTGGTCCGTAGGTCGGCTATAAGGCTAAATTCCCCGCCCTTGACGATTTCACACTACTTTTCAAGTGGCAGTCAGAATTTCCCGTCCCATGGCCCTTTCCATACCCCAAAGTGATTATTTATTAAAAAACTTGTTTTCGTCTTGATATTGCTGAAATATTGTTGAGTAGACGTTAAACAATATTCAATCAATCAATCATTGTAACTTAAGATTTTTATATAAATACACACCATAGAGAAAATGCCTCACTTCATAATATATAAATAGAAATGATTTTTCTGACGCAATCACAAAGTGTGAACAGGTTAATCAAAAATACTGATATCACTGATAGACAAAATCATGATGAGTTTTAAGTCCTAATTTGTTAAATCGAGGACTCATTGTTCTTTCAGAGAACATTGAAGAATTGATTCTGGTTGGGCGACTTCTGTGTTTGCTTGCAAACACATTATCACTTGTTATTATAATTATTATTATTCCGCCTCAAAAATCATTTGTCCAACCAAATTCTCAGAGACCACTTGTCCAATCATAATGAAACTTCACAGGAAGATAGATCACAACCAAAAGATGTGCACTTGGGTGTTGAAATTTTCAAAATGACCACCATCATTGGTCACTTTGAACTTTGACCCCAAATCTTATTATTGGATTAACTGTGAAACTGTAACAGATAACTAATAAATTCTTATGACAAAAATGTGAGTTAGGTCATGACCGACATTTGTTACATTTAGACCGAAACTCTATGGTCAACCGTTCAGGAGTTATGCCTCTTGAAAATTTCATCATATCTTTGAAGTAGGTTTTTCTCGAAAACAGTAAGAGATAGAAACCTGAAACCTTTTCCATTCATCTTAGGTGATATGTGTTACATTTAAAAATACCAAGGTCAAAGGTCATTGGTCACTTTGAAGTTTGACCCTGGATCTTGTCATTGGATTAACTCATAAACTATAATAGATAGCTGATAATATGTAAAGGCAAAAATGTGTGTCTTGCTAAGATCTACATTTGTTACATTGGGTACAAAGTTATTGGACCAACCGTTTTGGGCCTATGGACCAAAACCCGATTTTTGATGTCTGATTTCGGGTTTCTTGCTTTTAGCTCAAATACCATTGAAGATACAAAGAGACATTCAATACAAAAAATGTTAAGGAAGATGTGACCTTCCAAAGGAGGTCAAGGTCAAAGTTTAAGGTCATGGCCAAAAACTTTATTTCACATAAAAGAATCAATAAATGTACATATTAAGCTTAAACTGTTGATCAATGATGAGAATATTATGACGCAACCTCCGGGAAATACCTAAAAATTGTTTTTGCACAATTGACGTAATAGTTTTCTCAGAATTGGGTGGTCAAAATTCAATGGAACTGATATGTATTTCAATGTAATTTAAAATTTTGATATAATTACACACAACAGAGGAATTGCCTTACTTCATAATATATAAATAGATAATGATTTTTCTGATGCAACCACAAACTGTTTACAGGTTAATAAAGATACTGATATCACTGATAGACAGAATCATGATGAGTTTTAAGTCTTAATTCTTAAATCGAGGACGCATTGTTCTTTCAGAGAACATTTAAGAATTTATTCTGTTTGGGCGACTTCTGTGTTTGCAAACACATTATCACTTGTTATTATTATTATTCCTCAATGGATTTTTCAAACTTTGTCCAAACATTATCTCAGAGATGGGTATTCCAAACTTAATGACACATGGCACCAATGTAGACAACCACCCCAAGATGTGCAAGAAGGTCTTTGAATTTCCAAAATGACCACGGTCATTGGTCTCTTTGAACTTTGACCTCAAATCTTGTGATCGGAATATCTCGAAAACTGTAAATGATAGCTGATTAATTGTTATGGCAAAATGTTTTTTAGGTCATGACGGACCTTTGTTACATTTGGACCGAAATTCTATGATGCACCGTTCAAGAGTTATGCCCCTTGAAAATTTCATCACCTCTTTTAGCATGTTTTTCTCGAAAACGGTAAGAGGTAGAAACCTGAAACCTTTTCCATTCAATTTAGGTGATATGTGTTACATTTAAAAATGCCAAGGTCAAAGGTCATTGGTCACTTTGAACTTGACTCTAGACCTTGTTTTTGTAATAACTCATAAATCGTAATAAATAGCTGATAACATGTAATGGCAAAAATGTGTGTCTTGTTAAGTTCTACATTTGTTACATAGGGTCCAAAATCATCGGACCAACCGTTTTCGGTTTATGGACCGAAAACCGATTTTGATGTCCGAATTTTGTGTTTTTTGCTTATTGCTCAAATACCATTGAAGATACTAAAAGACATTCAACCATAGATGTATCTATGATTCAACGTACAAAATGTTCAGGAAGTCTGGACCTTCAAAATGAGGTCAAGGTCAAAGGTCAAAGTCACAGCCCTAAAGCTTAATTTCACGTTAAAATATCAATTAATGTACATATTAAGCTTTGAATGTTGGTTTCATCAATGAATCAATAATGAAACCATTATGACGCAACTTCCTTTCTGATGCAATCCAGTGCATATACTTATGAAATGTTAACCTGTGAATCAAAGTACTACTAACACTGATAGACGAAAAGAGGATGAGTTTATGACACTAGTTCTTACATAAGGAATAGAAACAAATATTTCAGAACACATTACAATCATTGGTGATATATATAAAACACAGCTTCTTTTCAAAAAGCAATTAGGTATGGAATCTGGTTTGGGTGACTTGTGTTTGCATGCAAACATATCATCACTCGTTATTATTGTTTCTTTCTTTCTTTCTTTCTTCCACTATTTTTTTCCGGCTCAGTTCTCAGAGATGCCTGGACAGAATTAATTCATATTTGGTACAAAGTTGGATCACTTTATGGAAATGTACCTCCACCAAAGAAGAAATTCAAAATGGCTGCCATTTCCAAGATGGCTGCCAAGTTACGTCATCGTTTTAAATTTGTCCGATTTCAACGAAAATGTTAATTTCTCACACAGGCCTTGACAGAATTCATTCATATTTGACAATAAGTTGGACACCAAAAGGAGATGGGCATCACACAAAAAAGAATTTCGAAGTGGCCGCCATTTCCAAGTTGGCCGCCAAAATACGCCAAAATTTCAACTTTGTCCGATTTCAACGAACATTGATTTCTATGTAGATTTTGATGCTGCGAACAAGATGGAAGCATGGAATTGTCTGCCAGGGGCGACATCGGCTATTGCTTGCAATTGCAAATCTAGTTTTATCTATTGTTACTTTTCTTAGTCAGGGATTTGTTCAACCCTTGTTAATTTCATCCCTCAAGAAA
>MJUU01021370.1:19170-32598 GCA_002080025.1 Modiolus philippinarum | reverse complement strand
GTTATGAAAATTATTATGTGTGATAGTTTATAACTATAATTGCAATTCGTGTTGTTGAAAGGCCTATAAATATAGATACACTCAGTAATATAGATACACTCAGTGACTGCTGAAACAACTAATACTTGATTTGCAGTTATATTAATATATATACATATACATTCTCTCTATTTTCACAATGATAAGTGAGAAAATAATAAAAAGGTCAACATAGTTTATTTGCTACACTTGTTGACTCAGAGACAGGTATCCATACTTAAAACATTGAGTCTTACTGGACAAAATAAATATATTCAAAGTTATGAAAGGCGTACCATCAGGCGTGCACTTCAAATGTACCTTGATGAGAGAATGTGATGGGACCGATAGGGAAAAACTACAGAAGATGCATTCAATATATATGTGCCAGCAGATAGCAGAACAGTACCCAATGTATATACAGCAGTAATACAAAACAGCCCTTTTAAGGACTACCAAAACATTTCAAAAACATTTCAAAAAGAATCTTAGTTGATGCTGGGACTAGTCCCATGGTTGTAAACATACATGGATACAAAAAAAAATATTTCCTATTAAAACCTACATGTTTACCCAAGCCAAGTTTCAAATATTAATTACATGTTACAACGTTCAAAGAATACCTATAAAAACACACCCCAAGCTAAGAACAATTCTTAAATTTTCTTTTTTTTTCACAATTTCTCAATATAACTTCAAAAAACTAAAAAATAAAATAATAAAATCAATTTTTAACATTTTATAAAGTATTAAATCTTCACTATATTGCATTTCATAGAAATATTTAGAACAATCCTTGGACAATCCTTGGATAGAATCCTTGGATAAAATTTTTATCCAAGGATTGTTAACAATCCTTGTGTTCAAGGATTGTTGGCATACAAGTTAATTGATCCTAATACCACACTAACTTGGTGACAAAATTTTCCATTGCCGCCAACGGTCTTCACTCGCTACGTGAAACAATGAAATATGGTGGTATATGTTACTGCCTAACAATCCTGACAGCCTGGCATGATAGTAATAGGCCATATTCCAGAAATTCAGTTAAGTTATTGTTAAGGAATTATTTTGTAAAAATATATTTAAGATTTAAGATACGGAAAATAAGATTTGCATGTATTTTTTCACGTAGCATTTCTTTGCATATCATATTCTTTCACTTTGACAGGACAGCATGTCCTCAGTAAACTTAAGTCTAATTTATTATGTATTCCTTATGTAAGGAGGTAAAAATTTACCGATGATGTAACATTAATCCATGGACTCTTCTACTGAGACATTAAGTACCCATCTACAAGTCTCCCAATGAAAAAAAAACGCCCACCTGGACATATTTTACCAGGACATGTGAACGTATATTTGTTCCGCCGAACAGAAGTTCCTTTGCAAGGAATATTATTAACAATGACATGATGTTTTGCCCTTACAATTTTGGTATAAATTTTATTCCGTTTGTTCCGATTGAAAGAACTGATAACTATAATATTTTATATTTTTGGACAAGGACTCTCATTGTTTTGTAACAAATAATACGCGGCAGGAACAAACAGCACATGACAGACAATAGTATCACTTACAACTTGTCATGATAGAATCTTCATATTTTCCAACCAAATATATTAGTCCCAGACGAAATGCAAAACAAAAGTTTTTGCAAGGACATTATAACAAAAGATTTGTATTATTTACTAGAGAAATCCTTGACATGTATAACTTTATTCATAAATGCACATTTATGTCCCAAAGAGGACTGATGGCATGAGCAAAAATACATTATACACCGAAAAAGACGGATGACAAAATCAATAAGCTTATGCGATTTCGGAGTTCACATACATTCCTCGGTTTATTTCGAAAATATTTTGTCGTCTGATTGTCTTATGCACGTTGCTGCAAAAGTCACTAGCACTGAGGAGAGTGGACTCAACATAGATGCATATTTTCTATTGTTCTAAATGTATATGTTTTTATTGTTTAATTGTTTGTGTTTTGTATGTATGCCGTCAACCCGCAAGGGTACAAAAGTAGCATTAATAAAGATATACTATTATATTGATTCTGCAGCATTCAAAAAACAACATTATCTTTTTTTTAAGCTGAAGATTTTTGTTAAGTTATTAATACTTTGGGAGATTTTTATATTTTTTTTGTTTTAATCAGTCTTTTCGGTCACTTTCACATTTCGGACCAGAGACTTAAAATGTCTCTGCATGTTTGGACACATGAAAAAAAATTATGATTTTCAGTACAAATCATATTCGCATCGCCCCTTGGTGATTTTTGCAGTTGGCCGGTGACCGCTTTGCTTGCCCTTCTGCTTAAATCACGAGGTAGTTGCATTGACATCTTGTCTTAAAATATTGAATTAATTTCATTTATAAAACTGACTATTATTTATCATTTTAATATTTGTGTATAGATGAAAATACTCCCCCAAGTTCACATATTAGATACTAATAGATGTCCCTTTCTTTCCTGAGGCGTGCCTGAGGTTTATTTATATATATCAGTATGTGCTAGTTAAATGTCATATTAATGTAATTTAAACTGTGTTGTGTCTATATGTTTTCATGCTCATGCCCCTTGTGGGCCCATTTTGGTGAATAAAGATTTCTATTTCTAGTTCTATTCTCTCTTTTGATTTTATTTTTACCTACCTCTCTCAATTTCTGAAAAAAAAATGTCACTTATTCGATTTTTATATTTTCTTAATCCAGGTTCAAACCAAGGATTAAAATTTGTATAAATTCTTCAAAAATATGAAAATACGGCAGTCAGCCATCGAAAGATGACAAACCAGATTTTTTCCTATTTAAGCCCATGTAAACTGAAACCAGGTAATTGTTTTACAAGAGAGATATAATAAGACATATAATTTATTATATCTCTGGTTTTACGTACTGCGGACGTACAGTAGATGGTGGAAATCCGTTGTGGTCTCGTTCCGGAAATATGTAATCATTAATTTAACCATTTCAAAATGTCAGCCTCCAGTAAAAGTTTGTGCGGAAAAATTGGTCCGTCAATTTTGAACTCCGATTTATCTGCCCTGGCTTCAGAATGTGAACGGATGGTTGATAGCGGTGCAGATTATTTGCACCTTGATGTAATGGACGGCCACTTTGTTCCAAACTTGACTTTTGGCCACCCAGTTGTCAAATGTTTGAGGCCGAAGTTTCCAAAAGTCATGTTTGAAATGCATATGATGGTGGAACCTGCAGAGAGAGTAAGTAATTAAGTTGTAACGGGTAGGCATGACGTCCGTTATTCTCTTATTATATCCCGTGTGACATCACAAACCTATCAGATCACTTGATTTTAATCTTATTATACCCCAATAACAGCAGCATCGACTTTATTCTTGATTCACATGTACATGTACAGGGGCTTGTTACAAAATAATAATAATACTTAGTAGCTTCAACTCACTACTAAAAACCAAGTAGTTATTTTATAACAAGCTCCTGCTCTTTGATTCAGAGTAGGCAGTTGAAACCACCATGTTAAAGACCAGAGAGATATCCACCCTACAGACCTTTCATCTGCATGCATAGATTGATTGATTTATTGATATGAGGTTAAACGTGACTTTCAGCAGTATTTCAGCTATCTCATGACGGTCAGTTTTAGTGGTGGAGGAATTAACCCAGATTGCCAGGAGAGAACCACAACCTTGGGCAGGTAACTGACATATCTTATCTTATAATGAAACCCCTCTTGCCCCCCAACCAATGTCATATCAGTGTGATGAGTGCACTCTTTTTTGTAATGTACAAAGTGGGGCATGAACTCACACTGCAGTGGTTTTATCAAAGTAAGTGAGTAAACTTTATTAAGATTTGCAATTGGGTAATGAGAATGTACAATGTTAACAAATAAAATGAGCTCTCCAGAGTACTTACATGTAAACTGACGGATATAAAAAAATGAATAACATTACTCATAGCACTTGCATGGTCAAATGATACATATATGTACAATAGTATAAATCAAACATGGCAAAACACATCACCTACACATAACAGCATAAAACACCTATACTTTTAATTTCGTTTATTTTCATAAGAATTTTATTCAAAGGTGCTTGATGGCAAGATGGCCAAAATGTGTGGGCACTTGGTGACCTGCAAATCTACATGTACACTAATGTTTTATCCTTTTGAATTGAACCAAATCATCAATACTATAATAGCGTAAAGAGGACCACATGCAAAGATTACTTATTTTGTTCCAATGTTTAAAAAATCATGACTGCAATGTCATGTGACTGTTTAAAGCAATTAGGCAGGTTAAACATGTTGAATGAAGCCTCTTGTTCAAAAGGGCCTTGTTACTAATTAGGTTTTACTTTCCATGCATATACACAATGTACACACATGTACGCAGGCCCTTTGATTGACTGCTTGTTCTATGTTGTTATTCGCATTTACTCAACATGCTTGAGAATTTGTATATTTTTATTAGGTGCAGACAAAAGAGACTCAGGTGTGAAGTTACATATCTTTTTCTAGCAGCATTGACTATAGTGACTACTAGTATATACAAATATTTTTACAAATATTTTTTATTAGCACAAACTCAATTATGATAAGTGGTTAGGGCCAATATAACATGCATGTGACAGTTAATAACAAATGAAATATATGATTATAAACCATAGAATCATGAATGTCATAACATTTATTATTATTGAACTCTACTTTTTCTATATTCTAAGCAGTCAGATATGAAATTAGAAGACATTTTGAGAATTTGAACACAGTTGCTATTCATAATTATATTTAATTTTTCTTTATTATTAATTTTCATATAGAATTTATATTGATTTGTTATCTTATTTTCAAATATAGTTCGCTGGGTTTCGTAACCACTGCAATTAAATAAAAAGTGATATTCATCTTCAATATTGGAACTACAAAGTGGACACAATCTGTCCTTTTTAGAAATATTTAAATGTCTTCCTTTTTCAATCATTAACTGATGGGAACTAGTTCGAATTTTACATAACATGGATCTGTCAGTTATGTTGATTAATTTATCAACATAAGTTGGTCTCTTACCCATTCTGTAGACATCCAGGAAAAACTCTAATTTTGACGAATTGTTAATATTTGAATTTTGTTCTTTAACACTTTGATCTATTATTCTTCGTTTTATAAGTAATAAAGAATGTTTTAGCATAATATGATTATTTATTAAATAACTGTACCCCAGCGAGTCTAACATATTTTCTGTTATTTTGGTCCAGGGATTTGAATTCTTTGTTGAATTATACATTTCATAAGCAAGGGTATTTTCATCAGATAAAAGATGAACTAAAAACCCAATAATTGAATGTTTAATTTTGTATTTCATGGGAAACCTAGCTAATTCTGCTCACATGCATCATTAGGGGCTTTACAATGAACCCCAAGAATTTCTTTTATGAATTTCATATGAAATTTTTCAGTTGGGTCTGTATCTTTGAATTTTAAGTCAATACCCCAAATTTCACTGCAATACAGCATGAAAGGGGAAACAAGAGAGTCATATAATTTTTCCAAGAGCTACATGGGTTGTTGATTCCAACATTCTTTTTAATTTTAAAATATGCTTTTCTTGCCTAATCAATCAAGGCATTAATGGCCACATTGAATTTGCCATTATATTTCATAATTATACCCAAATAGTTATATTGTGTGACAGTTTCTATTACTGACTTATGATATATAAATGTATTCTTATATGTTTTCCACTATTACTTTGGATTTGTCAGTGTTGACTTCAAGTTTCCAAATTTCACAAAAAGAATATAATTCATCTAAACATTTTTGCAATCCTATCTGACTTTCAGACACTAATACAATATCGTCTGCATAAAGCATTATATTTAGTGACATGTTATCAATGACCACTGGATCCACGTTTCCACATTTTAGGTGCTTAACTAGGTTATCAATAGAGAAGTTAAACAGGAGGGGGCTCATTACATCTCCTTATTTCACACCACGCTCTGAGAGAAAGATTGGGCTTAGCCCATTTACAAACTTTATTCTGCATGTTGTATTTGTATATGAAATCAAAATTTTGGAAATATGATTTGGAATATTATTTTTTAGAAGTTTAGTATTTGTAGTAAATATATCGAGTATTGTTGAGATTTGAGTTTCTAATACAGACAGAAATTACTTTAGAAAGTTTTCGTTTTCCAGTGGATAAATGATATGGCAGCTAGTGGTGCAGACATGTACACTTTTCATTATGAAGCAACCAGTGATGTTCCAGACTGTATCAGACAAATTAAAGAAGCTGGTATGAAGGTAAGATTGGTCACTACAGAAAATATGACAATGGAGGGGGGAAAAGAGGGGTTTCATTAGAAGTCTATGAACAACATAATTTTCATTATTTACAACAAACAGTGCTTTTTATTTTCCTTTAAATAACAGTTAACTCAAATTAAAAATTTAAAAGAACAGAAAACACCAAATTGTCCAAAACAGTTAACTGGTTGATTTCGCCAAAAACATTTAAGGGGGTATACCTGGGGAAGCCTAAAATTTTCCACTCGTTTAATTTTCTTAATATTTTCTGTATTAAAACTACACATGTTCATGTTGACTTTCAGCAATTTTCAACAATTTTTACCGTCCCGTTTTATGTCTAGTGGTCATCAAAGATACCCTGTTTCCCCATATTATTTGGTCCATTCAGGACTTGATTGCGGTGTATGGCTTTAATTAAAATTGTGTTTGATTTAAGATTATTTCAAATGAAAAATTCATGACATGTGTGAAAGTACGCATGAATAATGATAGTAAATTTAACTAGTTTGAACTGAAATACATGGGTGTTCTGAATAGTACAGGTTGAAATTTTTACTCTATTTTGATCACTATTAAACGCTTCTTGTAAAAAATCTGTTGTTTAATTTTCACCAAAAACTGAGAATAGAAAGAAAACTAGTATATGTGAGATATATTCAAATTTTAGAAAATTTTACTGTCCCATTTTTTCTTAATTTAGAAAAAAGTGGGTAAAAATCAATAAAATTACTGAATCTGTGCTATAAATTACTTCCCTTGGAAGAAATCTGATTTTTACATATTTTCATTATCTTTGGACAGCATTGCAACAATGTAGAGTAAAATGCATCTGGATGTTGGATATTTGTTTTCATGACAAAATACTTTGTTTGCTGTATGGAAAAAATTTACAATTTTAAAATTTTAATAATACTTATTGTAATGGTTCTATTTGTTTGTGTAAGTAATAAAAAAGTGAAAAACAGAGTTATCTCCTCCTACCCAAGGTCTTCCACCCTAGCACCCAAAACAGGAAAGCTCTTTGCTCCCTCTCATTGGAAATAAGTTTTATTGTAATCTGTCAGTTGCATGCACTACCATGGCTTAAATTCTCTATCAAACTCAAAATAATTAAGCTGGTTTACATAACTTTATTAATTTGGATATGAAGTAGGGTTTGCTTGATTAAAAAAAACATTGTAATGTAGTGCTTACATCCTTCCATAGATAATGATTTCCAGTAAAAGATAAAAAATGCAGACATTTTTTTTTACAAATTGTTCATGATGTGGGGGTATGGGTTACACCCTCACTTACAGATGCAATTGCTTTTGTGAGAAGTCTTTGTATACTTTGAACTGGCAACTACAAGTCTAATTGCTGTTTATCATCTGCAAATCACTATTAGACCATAATAAAAATCACTAATCCCAGAAATATGATATTCTTTTTTGTGATAGATTTAATATAAACATAGTATTTTTGCTATGTACTGATTTTTGCTATATTCCCAGTTTACAGTAGACCATGGAAATTAGTAGCGAATATCTCAGAAAAATTCCTAAAAACCGTGAAAAATTGATACATGTACCTGCAAATTTGTCCCAGTTGACCAGGAAACCATGAAAATTGATAGGTTAAAAGTAGATAAAAAGGTCTAGAGTTTGAGTAAGCTGAACAAGAAATGTTGTTGTAGACAAATTTTAATACCTGCATATAAATTAAATTGTTTAATTATTTTTTTATCTTTTTTCTTCAGGCAGGGATAAGTATTAAACCAGGCACTTTAGTAGACGTCTTAGATCCATTTCTAGATTTAGTCGACACTGTACTAATTATGACAGTAGAACCAGGATTTGGAGGTCAAAAGTTCATGGCTGACATGATGCCAAAAGTAAGTACTGGTAGTTATGTATATAGTAGTGTGAGGAACATTATAGGTCTCAAGGGGAGTATAAAATGGAATTGGGGTTGGGCTTTTTTAAATAAGTAGGAAATGGGATCTGGCAGAATGGTGCACATAAAAACAGAAAAGGATGTTGGGCATGGTGCTGGAACATTTGCCCCATGAACCAGGAAAAAGGGCCTCTTTAAGAGTTTTTAAAAAAATATTTTTGTGAAACATTTATTGATATTTATTTTACTTGTGAAACTTCCAATATGACTCGATTCAAACTTACAGAAAATTTTGTAACCTCAATTACGCATTATGTCAAATAGGTTTGCAAACTATTGTTCTTGTATATTTCCACCAGTCATGCCAGTACTGGACAAATTCAACATGCCATACTTTTTCATCACTTTAATGAACAATTGGGCATTCAGTTTATACATGTAGCTTGAAGTTACAGACAGTTCATTGTAATGTCAAATTCAGTGTGACGGCCAATAAGGATCACAGCTGAATGAAGGGGTCTGTGACTCAAATCCAAAAATTGGACAGTTGAGAGGTACAGGCTCCTGTAAACCTCATGTTAACATTAATTTATTTTCATGATTTGCATTCATTAGTAGTATTTTATTATCCCCTCGCCCAACGAAGTTTGGGAGGGGATATAGCATCTCGCCTGTCCGTCCGTCCGTCCGTCCGTCCGTCCGTTCGTCCCACCTTAGGTTAAAGTTTGCGTTAAGGTTCATATCTGAGGAACTACACGTGGCACATCAATCATCTTTGGTCAGTAGATGCGNAAAAATTGGACAGTTGAGAGATACAGGCTCCTGTAAACCTCATGTTAACATTAATTTATTTTCATGATTTGCATTCATTAGTAGTATTTTATTAAAAAAAAAAACACACACACAAGTGTGTCTTAATTTACAAATATTCTAGCTGTTTTTGAAGAGATTTTTAAAAATTTTACAGATAGCCTCAATAAGACGAAGATTTCCTGATTTAGATATAGGTGTAGATGGAGGTGTTAGTTCAAGTACAATTGAGCAGTGTGCAGAGGTAATGTTTAAATAGCTGAGATGAAATTGATTACATACTATAAACAGTTAAATTTAAGTGGCAGTTTTATTTTTGCTGTTTTCACGGTAAGGGTAGAAGCGCGAAAATAAAACTGTCGAGAATGATTATATGCCATTGGGTGATTAAGAAGCTCTAATGACAACCTCAAGTTCAAGACTGCGCGAAATTAAATAAAATTGGAAAACCATGAAAGACAGATGGCAGGAAAATTTCCCGCTTTACAGTATAGTAAAAATGCAGTATAAGTAAGACACATAGCTGACGTTATTGCTAGGAGTTATTTGGGATTTGTATAAAATATTTTGATATGTGAAAACAGAGAAAAAGATAGATTGTTTAGATCATTGCAAAAGCATCACTTCATGTCCTTCATTATGTTTTGATAATAAACATTGACAAAATACCCATTCAACTTTTCATCTCTATCTGCAAGTGTCATGTGTTGAGTTAAGTGTCATAAGTTTTTATGTGTGAGAGATGTCATAGTCAGTTTTTTCACCAAGAGTAGGTCTTCGATATAGAGTTTGTTATATTTTTGTTATCAATTACTTCCTAAAACTAAGGAGTATCTCCCTCTTGCATAGCTCTGTCCTTAGCTGTTTTGGCTTTTCATTTTAATCTTTCTGGTTATCTATTCTCTCCGATTTTACAACATTTTTGGATTTAATACGGTCTTCCAAATCATGTTTTGATTTTATCTGCATTGAATAGACATTAATTGTCGAAATGGCCATATTCAGAAACTAAATTTACAGTTACTTTGGAATTTTGTTAATTATTAGGGTGGATGCCTCTGCTGGTGGACTGTAAGTCCCTGAGGGTATTCAGCAACCCAGTTGAAAGTACTTAGGTGCTGACCTGAAAGGCAATTTAATCAGGAAACTTGCAATATCAAAGTTTGGAAAAAATTGTTTAAATTAAGGAGTATCCCCTCTTGCATAGCTCTATCCTTGGCTGATTGTGTCTTTTTATTTAGATTTTTTGGGTTATTGATTCTCTCAGATTTTTACAAAATGTTTGGTACATGGTCTTCTAATTGTTTTTGAAATATTTTTGTATGGAGAGAATAAGTTCAAAAAATGACCATATGCAGAAACTAAATTTATTGTAACTTCAGAATTTTGATATTTTTTAGAAAGTTGTAGGTCTTTTTACATGCACTGTAATTGGCTGCAAGATCCATATCTTTTCATAGTTTGAGAAACTTTTTTTTATGTCTTACGACAGGGGCACAAAGTTTTACCCTTGTGCGTACATACATACATCTGTACGTCCAAAAAGTTTCATGAAGGATTTCTTCAGCTTTTGTATGCAGTAATGATTTGATATTTGGTCTGAAGCTTTGTGTGATCAGTTGTACTGTGTCTCCCCTTTTCAAATCTGTCACTCTGCTACTTCCTGTTTGCCGATACCTATGTACTTGGGACACATTTTCTTTTATATATACATGTTATATACACATATATATATTAATAAACTAATTATACCTATTATTCACCATTTGCTTTGAACATTTTTATAGGCAGGAGCCAACATGATAGTATCAGGTAGTGCTTTAATGAAAAGTGACAATCCAAGGGAGTTAATGAACTTGATGAGAAATATGGTCGATCAATCAATACAGAAATCACAGTTAGAAAGATAGTATTGTATTTAAAATGTGAAGAATTGTTTCATAGTAATGGAAGATGAATGTCATTACCTGCTAAAAAGTGCTAGAAGATAAGGGGCTTTCATTTACAGATGCTGAATAAATTTTTGTTCATTCAAGAACTTATGAAGCAACTCTCTTTTTAGCTAACCTGGCTTAAAGACAAATCACACTATTGTTTATGCGCATACTACAGCCGCAATCATCTATGTCGTCGTCGGTTTGTGACGTCGTTTTTGCGGGAAGTTGAAGATTTACTTCCCATTGACCGTCTCGCTCGGTTGAAAGGCCGCTTCAGGGAAAAAATCAAAGAGCACTCGAAAAAAAATCACAAGACAGAATTTAAGCGAATAATGGCATTAACAGTAAATTTGATAAAACAGGAGATAACTTGACTAGATTCTGATTCCCTTTCCATAACTGTCAAAATTAGATATCCCGAACGTTGATAAAATATATAATGTTACCGGCAATCCCGCTTCATACAACTGCTAATTCCGAAGTTCTGGAAAAGATCCCACCTCCCTCAGCATTATCGATAAATTATTAGGGCCCTGCCATAAAAATGGTGGCTCCCTATAGTATCAGCCTGTCCGTCAGCATTTTCTATGTCCTACGATAACTCAAGAATGCCTTCACCGATTTTTATGATTTTTTTTACTCAAAGTTGAACTTGACTTTGTTTTTGAGGAAAATCTGATTACAATGGAATTCCGCAAACAGGTTTTTGGGACGTAGAAGGGGGCGGGACCCTTTCTGACTTCGTCAGTATTCTAGTTTTTGTGACAATGACAACAAAACGTCTCTTCATTCATTGATGCATTTCTTGTAGGCTGGGTATATTTTTCGTTTTTGTTTCAATTCAACAATTTTACACGTCTGTCTAACGACAGGCATATTATCATTATAGTATACTGATGTATGTAGTTTTCGCATGCCTTACCTGTCAACCTTATATTCTGTTTACTTCAAACTGTGTTTGAGCTATTAGGTATGATGTTATCACAAGTTATCAAGGTGTTCTATGATATCGCGGTACTTGATGTTTAGGGTCCGTGTAATTTGACAGGTTTACATAATTTATTAAAAAGTGTTTCATTTAACAACATTGTATGAATGCCTATTTCCTGGCATGATTCATTTGTTGGATCCTCTTTCAGAATTTTAAAACTGCCTCTTTCAAAGAGATAAGGCTGATGTGGGTTCTAAACAGGACTTCCTGTGATATCGCGGTATTTGCAAATTTATTTTACCGGGCACGAAGTTTGACCAATCAATTCATTACTTGTTATGTGTAATGACTGATCTGTATATTCTTTCTCATTTAATAGAGTAATGAATAAAAATTCATTCAAACAATTATCATACACAGAAAACATGAAGAATACAAGTTTACGTTCGTTTAAAAAAGATGAGGACATCAGGATTTTCCCAAAATCTGACAATCCTAACCGGTGAACAGTATATCAGTTGTGTCCAGTGTTAGAAAAAGCCGTAATTTCCCTCATTTATTGACTGGAATTAAATTACATTAGCTTAATTAGACTGTTCGGGCTACATTTGTGGTATACAATAAAGATCACCGTCGTGATCGTCGGCTAAAAAATTCACGTTATCAAAGCTTATTCTTTCCACCAACTTTGTTCTTATTTTAAAGTACGTAAAATAGCAGAAAAATTAACTACTAGTGTGAAGTGAAAAGTAAACAGACAGACAACATTTCTAAATAAATAGCAGACGAATTGTCAGCTTCAGTTTATTTATTTGATATTTTATGAAGTATGGCATCAGTAACTAGAGGCTCAGACACTGAGCCTGTATCGCTCACCCGACAAAATGCTGAAGCAGGGTTTTCGATGTTCTGCATGGTGGCCATGATTTTACGTGAATTTCCCATAGGGCCAAAATAAACTATGTTCTGTGCTGGCGGCCATGTCTTTTTTTGGATCTGAATGAAATGACCAATCAGTTCATCATTCCTGTAAAGCTTGGTTGAATTTGCTTCAGCGGTTTCAGAGCAGAAGAAGAAAATGTTAATTTTCCCATAGGGTCCAATGTTAAACCTAAGTTCTGCGCTGGCGGCCATGTTTTTTATCGGATCGGAACAAAATCAGCAATCTTCGTAAAGGACCTTCCATACATCATTCCTGTAAAGTTTGGTTGAATTTGCTGCAGTGGTTTCAGAGGAGAAGAGGAAAATGTGAATTTCACATAGGGCCAATGTTAAACTATGTTCCGTGCAGGCGGCCATGTTTTTTATCGGATCGGAACGAAATGAGCAATCTTTGTTAAGGACCTTAAGTACATCATTCCTGTAAAGTTTGATGAAATTTGCTTTAGCAGTTTCAGAGGAGAAGAAGAAAATGTGAATTTTCCCATAGGGTCCAATGTTAAACCTAAGTTCCGCGCTGGCGGCCATGTTTTTTATCGGATCGGAACAAAATGAGCAGTCTTTGTAAAGGACCTTCCATACATCATTCCTGTAAAGTTTGGTTGAATTT
>MJUU01021369.1:0-25390 GCA_002080025.1 Modiolus philippinarum | reverse complement strand
ACTTCTAAAACACTACGCGCATAAAATAGAAAAACGGACAAAAAATATTTAAGTCTTTAACCGTTTAGAAATTGACATTATGTTCTCCTTCGCTTCGCTCATCCGAACATAAAATATTTCTTTAAATTTTCTTAACTAAATGAAGACTAAAACACCAATCAGGGTATGAGTTCCACACTAAACAGCTCGACAATACAAAGACACGGTAGATTTATTATGAAGTTGAAATATAAATGAAATAAAAGTCCTCAGTTTGTTTCTGTTTTTTTAACTGATAACTGGATGCAACCATTTTTTGTTTCTAATCTCCGCCTCTGGCATGACTTGAACAACATATCTGAAATGGAAGTGCTTACCGAAGCTGCAGTACGGGCGCATCTGAGATTGTGAAGACCAAGCCGTGTTTGTAAAACCCAATTGTTATAATGCTTCTTTAGCAATTTCCATAGCTCTTGTGTAAGATTTCTTAATGAAATGCGAACTTTCACAAATTTAACTCAACACACTGAAATAATATGAAAAAAAACTGACGTTTAACGAATATAAGGCCCTAACGGAAGGTAAGCATATGTCAATTTTAACAAATATAACTCAACGATGAATTGGTATGAAATAAAACGATTTTCTTTGAATACGAAGCCCAAACCAGGACTTGAACATGTATAAACTTTCACAAATTTAACTTCGTATACCATGTATACTGAGCTAAGAAATAGTACTGACTTTCTGCGTAAATGAATAAGAAACAGGACTTAAACATGTATACTTTCACAAATTTTACTTGAGACAGATCTGATATGAAATAAGACTTGTTTTCTATAAATACAGACCAAATTGGACTTGTAGATATATAAACGTTAAAAATTCATCTGAACACAGCGAGTTGATATGAAATAGTACTGGCATTTTGAGAATATGGGGCTCAAACGGGACATAAACAAATAACAGCCTTCACATATGTTTCACAAATGTAACTTGATAAATTAACACACTTAACTGCTATGAAATAAATCTAAATTTCTATGTATATGAAGCCCAAACGGGCACACACCGAGTTGACAGACGAAATACTGCCTATTTACAAATATTAAGTATAAACTGGACTAAACATTTAAAACTCAGCACACTGATCTAATATCAAATGGTAATGACCTACTACGTTTATGAAGCCCAACCGGGACCTAAACATATATATACTATCTCAAATTTAAATAAGCACCCCGACTTGATACATCAAATACTGAATTTTTAAGAATATGAAACTTAAACGGGACTAAAACACATGTAAACTTTCCTAAATTTAACTAAACACCCTGAGCTGATATGAAATAATACTGGCTTTCTACGTATATGAAGCCCAAATGGGACATAAACATATATAAACGTTCATATATTAGACTCATCACACTGAGCTGATATCTAATAATATTACATATGATATAAGTTTCTATAAATCTCATTGGCTAATACGCTCACGTGATTTTAAGAATATTCAGCATATTTCAGTGTTGTTTCTAATTTTAGGTATATTGACGCCATGTTTCTATTTTTAAGTATATTGACGCTATGTTTCTATTTTTAGTTTTATTGACGCTATATGTCTGGTTGGACTTTCAGACTATAGTTTTTCAGTAAGAAAGATCTAATGAAAAAATATTTTAATAAATGTTGGAAAACGCTTTACACATTAATATAAGTTTCCGACGGGGAAATAAAAGGGGGGTATTAAAATGTTTTTACAGAGCAACCACTGAAATCGAGGAAAAATATATTTAACAGTTGTCACATGCTTTTTTCTTGGACACTTCACGTAAACACGCTAATAAAAATGCCTACTTGTTTGTTTGTTTTTTTATTTGCAAATATAAGAGAAATGTCGTCATTTATTTATCCTACGAGCACTCATGTAATCCATTCTAGATGATGGCAGATCCACTCCCGCCTTCAAATAAAGGTTCTATTTCTAATTAAATTCCGATGTATTGACAAAATGTTCCTCCACAAAAATTTCGAGACACCATAAAACTACCTATGTAATATAAAAATGATGGACTTTCTACTCTGTCAATATGTTAAATATGGACCTGTTAGAATATATTGACCTCGGACTTCGTCCTCGGTCAATATAAACCTAACAGGTCCATATATAACATATTGACTTCGTAAAAAGTCCATAATTGATAAATAATGACTTTCTGCGTATGAAGCCCAAACGGGACTTAAACATGTATAAACGTTCTCAAAATAAACTCAACAAACTGAGCTGATATGAAATAAAACTAACTTTCTACGTATATGAAGCCCAAACGGGACTTAAACAGATATAAACTTTCACATTTTAAACTCACCGCACTGAGCTGATATATATAAATAATGACTCTCTGCGTATGAAGCCCAAACGGGACTTAAAAATGTATAAACTTTCACAAATTTAATTCAACACACTGAGTTGATTTAAAATAATACTGATTTTCTACGTACATGAAGCCAAAACGGGACTTAAACATATATAAACTTTCGCATATTAAACTCATCACACTGAGCTGATATTAAATGATGATTTTCTGCGTATGAAGCCCAAACGGGACTTAAACATAATTGTATAAACTTCACACAGAGCTGATTTTAGATACTGACTTTCTACGTATATGAAGCCCAAACGGGACTTAAACATATGTAACCTTTCACAAATTAAACTCAACACGAAGCCCAAACGGGACTTAAACATATGTAACCTTTCACAAATTAAACTCAACACACTGAGCTGATATGAAATAATACCGAGTTTCTACGTATATGAAGCCCAAGCAGGACTTAAACATATATGTAAACTTTCATATATTAAACTCATCACACTGAGCTGATATCTAATAATAATGACTTCCTGCGTATGAAGCCCAAACGGGACTTACACATGTATAAACGTTCTCAAAATAAACTCAACAAACTGAGCTGATATGAAATAAAACTGACTTTCTACGTATATGAAGCCCAAACGGGACTTAAACAGATATAAACTTTCACATTTTAAACTCACCACACTGAGCTGATATATATAAATAATGACTCTCTGCGTATGAAGCCCATACGGGACTTACAAATGTATAAACTTTCACAAATTAAATTCAACACACTGAGCTGATTTGAAATAATACTGATTTTCTATGTACATGAAGCCCAAACGGAACTTAAACATATATAAATTTCGCATATTAAACTCATCACACTTAGCTGATATTGAATGATGATTTTCTGCATATGAAGCCCAAACGGGTTCACACTGCGCTGATTTTAAATACTGACTATCTACGTATATGAAGCCCAAACGGGACTTAAACATATGTAAACTTTCACAAATTAAACTCAACACACTGAGCTGATATGAAATAATACTGACTTTATACATTTTTGAAGCCCAAACGGGGCTTAAACATATATAAACCTTCACATTTTAAACTCACCACACTGAGCTGATATGTATTAATAATGACTCTCTGCGTATGAAGCTCAAACGGGACTTACACATGTATAAAGTTTCACAAATTTAATTCAACACACTGAGCTGATTTTAAATAATACGGATTTTCTTTCTATGTATATCAAGCCCAAACGGGACTTAAACATAAAAAAGCTTTCACATATTAAACTCATCACACTGAGCTGATATTAAATGAAAATGACTTTCTGCTTATGAAATATTTTACGAAAGGATATGGAGTAAATGAACATGAGACCTTAACACATATGTTAACACAAAGTGCAATAATTTTAATGAGCTGTATGGCGTATGAAGCCCAAACGGGACTTAACCATAATTGTATAAACTTTACACTGAGTTTATTTTAAATACTGATTTTCTACATATAAGAAGACCAAAGGGGACTTAAACATGTATACACTTTCGCATATTAAACTATCACACTAAGCTGATGTGACATAATACTGACTTTCTACGTATATATGAAGCCAAAACGAGACTTAAACATAATGAAACT
Source organism: Modiolus philippinarum (assembly GCA_002080025.1). NCBI lineage: Eukaryota > Metazoa > Mollusca > Bivalvia > Mytilida > Modiolidae > Modiolus > Modiolus philippinarum. The sequence goes on along the minus strand of MJUU01021369.1, from coordinate 21,395 downwards.
TTCACAAATTAAACTAAATACACTGAGCTAACATGAAATTGTACTGACTTTATACGCATACGATACCCAAACGGAACTTAAACATGTATCAACCTTCAAAAGACTGAGCTAATAGGAAAAAGTACTGACTTTCTGCGTATACGCCCAAACGGGACTTAAATATAAACTATTATAAACTTAACTCAATACATTGTACGAATTAGAAATAGTACTGATTTTCTACGTGTATGAAGCCCAAAAGGGACTTATTTTCAACTTGACACGCTGAGCTAATATGAAATAGAACTGACTTGCCCAACGGGACTTAAATATATATAAACTTTCACAACTTTAACTCAAGACACCGAGCTGATATGAAATAGTACTGACTTTCTACGTATATAAAGCCCAAATGGGACTTAAACATATAGAAGCTTTCACAAATTTAGATAAACATACTGAAATGACATGAAATAGTACTTCACTTTTTACGAATGTGAAAACCGAACAGGACTTGAACATATTTACAAATTTAACTGATATGAAAAAAAATTACTTACGTCTTTACGAATTTGAAACCCAAAAGGTATTAAACAAATACAGACTATAAGAAATTTAACAAAAGGCACCAAACCTAAACAAAAAATAAAAATAACTTTTTGACGTAAACTACCACCGTGACGTGAATCCGCAATTGGATATTATAAATACACCGCCACGGAAAGTCGAATTGAAATTTACATGCGTGTAGATTTGCCGCTTTCGCTTTTTTTATTACTTCATAATAAAGCAGATGTAACACAATCTAATTAAACAATACCATTTACCTCATTTATAACAAAACCAATTAAAATGAAATAATAAAACCAAAATGTAATTTGATTTGGTGAAAAAAAATACTATTATTATATAGATAGTGGTGATTTATCGAGTTTTCTCAGTTAAATAAATGTCATATTGTCACCGGTGAAAATAAAGGATTTCTAGTCACTGGATGACGTCTTAATGAAGCGACGTCACAATGTCTCTTCAATGTCGTCGTCAATTAAACAGCTGGCGTGTTGACATGAAAAAAATAATCCGCATCTAAAATCTCGGTTTTTGAGTAGAAAATCTATATAATAAAAAGCATAACTAATCGGCTGTCATGAATATCAATAAAAATGTCACTCGTGTCGATCAACGCAGTGGATTTAACTCGTTGCAGAACTCGTTAAATCCTTCTGCGTTGTTCGGCACTCGTGACATTTTTATTGATATTCACGACGGTCAATTAGTTATACTATAATTCTTGTCAAACTTGGCTTCAAAAAACAGCCTAAATGTCGTATACAAAATGATTTTTAACGAAATATTACTTTCTTCTTATGATTGTTAATCGAACAGACACCAACGCTGTTCAAAATGAACAAAATATAGATTTCAATCTCGAAAGACCGACAAAATAAAAAAAAAATACTGTACATATCAGCTGTAACGCTTTGAAATCTAGAGACCCATTCAACTTCCAAAGTAAAAGCATTGCTCATTGAAGAAACTACAAATAACAACTTTCTTGACGTTTTCGTACAGATTTAAACGTGATATGAAAAGACTGTGAAACCCGACCGTCGCCTAAATAAAATACCATACGATAAACCCGAAAACACCATTGCTTTACTTAAGACATAAATACTTCAGTAAATACGGATAGATCGAAGAGTAATCAACGTAAAGAAAAGTGGTTTGTTGACCATTAGACGACCAAGTGACTACGAGATATTTTATTATCGCAATATTACCTGACTTTAGTTAGTATTTCATCATAAATATATCTTGACCTGGGGTATACTGTATAGCTTCGGGTACCGATTCAAATTTTAAATTGAAAATTGGTGTATAAGAAACTGAGAGGGGAATTAAAAACCCAATTCCTTGTTAACGTTTAACACAAAATAGTTATATAAAAACAGGACACCCTCCCCCTCCCCCCCCCCAAAAAAAAACACTTTCGACTGTAAAATGTTCAAGTTTGATCGGTGAATTCAAAATTTTCATCACAACTAAGCATAATATAAGATAAATTGTACTTAACTGAATCATTTTCCTGATGCATCAATTATGTAGAGAGAATGGGATTCTGATGTGTAGAAACGAGACTTTCGTGGACACACACAGCCCAGTGTCTGACATCGCTGCACTAATAGCATCTACGTTTCACCGGACTTTTGTTGAATTTTACTCCTCTGTTTGTCTAGAGAGGAATCCAATTTGCTAAAGAACTATGCTATGGCATCCTCTGGCAAGAAAGTTTGGGTTTAAATTTGCGGTCTGCTCGACTCTTCATGTTGAGCTGAAAATTCTCTTTCACTCCTGACGCGATAAACCTGTCGAACTGGTTTAGTGTGGAAACCTCGATAGCTTAATTACCGCCAAAACATTGCTTATATACTCATACCACATTACTTCTAAAACACTACGCACATAAATAGAAAAACGGACAAAAAATAGTCTTTAACCGTTTAGAAATTGACAATATAGAGTAAGCAGATCGTACATGCCTGGCACTGAATAAACCGAGCTCGCACCGAACTGACACCAGAACCCTACAGGACGAGCACCGAATAAAACGTATTTTAAACGGTAACATCCCGGACGAGTACCGAATAAAACGGATTGCTAACGAAAACATACCGTAGGAGCACCGTGTAAAAACAAATAGGTACGATGGGAAACTATCCATTTTAAAAAAAGGATTGATTAATTGATTAGTTAAAGTTTAATATTTCAGCTATATCAGAAAGAGAACAAGTTAATCAATTCAAAAAATTGTAAGTGAAAGAAGAAAGAAATAAAGGTGGAAGGGGCAACGACTTTCGACTGCCACTGGAAAAAGGGGAAATGGACGGGGCAGGAAATTTAGCCTTCCATTCGACACCCAGTGCGTCTGCTCTCTTTAGAGAAATATAGAAGGAGTCTTTATACTGCATGGAGCGTGGCGTTTCTCCACACAGTTTGGCTACAATGGTTTGCGGTCAGGCTTCCGTATTATGAGCTGACTACACCGCAAAGACGGGGCATTCCCCTATCCACTACCGGGGACGCACCCGTTAGCTCTATAGCCGGAAAACCTATTCAGGTGCCGGGTTTAAAAAAGGATACCTGTTTTTTTTACCGCTAAACAACATATTTTACGCATTTCCAAATAATCATTACGGCGTGCTTGACCAATTAAATTCACTGACCCAAAATGTCACCGAATAGAAAGGCCAAAAGAATGACCTAAGAAAAGAACTGTCGGGCCGTTACAGATAACCTTCTTCACCAACGACCCAAAGCGAAAATGCAAGTGATGATATTCAAGACCAAGATTGGTTTTAAGTTATACAGTCTCTATAGTAGCGGATGTTTCTTAACATATATAACGTTTTTTTATTATGATGTTTTTTGGTATATGTCAGAATTACGTTACAAAATAAACAGACTCTGTATAACTCTTGCAATTACTAAATGAAAAAAAGTAGTGTATAGCACACTCTATTGGATGACCACATGCATGTAAAAAGCAACCATTGTACATTCATTTTAACAAAATGTAGGCCACATTTTGAAGGCAAAAAGGGACAAAATATACAAAGTAAAAAAAAGACCTAAAATCAGAAGAATGGAACAGAAAATATGGCTCAAATTATTGGCCTAATGGCCTCCAATTATGAGGCAACCAGACAAATTTTGTTACTTATCAGTGGTTCAAGTTTCTCTCGTTCTTGCAGGACCATCATTTTGGTTTTCTGTGAGGTTGCCTCATAGTTGAAGCCAAAAGGTCGAAAATATGGGCCTTTCTTTATGTTCCTTTCTTGCGATTTTTACCGGTTTTCTTTTTTATTATATTTTGTATTTTGCGCTTATTATCTTTTAATTGTGGCACACTTTGACGGTTCTTATTTTGTTTCTTACATGTTAATTTTTGCCATTTCACAACATATATTTTCATAAATACGTTTTATTCGGTGCTTGTCCGTTTGGTTCCCGCTGCAAGTCCGGAATTTGAACGGTTCATCCGTTATATATTCGGTAAAAGTCCGTTTCACTAATTCAATATACCTTACATGAGCGGATGCAAGCCAGACAAGTAACGAAAGAATAACGTATATACAACGCATGAGAACCGAACAAAACGTAAACCTACCGTACATTCACGGGACATTTTGTGCGGTATATGTCCGTTCCAAGTTTTGAACATGTTCAAAATTTTTCACCATACTCGTTCCGTATTCATCGGATAAAGAACGGACGACAAACGTATATAAACGGAGACGAACGAATATAATTTATTTTTATACGTTCGGCGTTCGTTTTGGTTATACGGTGTAGTGTAAGAGCGGCTTTACTAATTTAACATAGGATGGAAAAAATTCAATATCTGATCTTCTCAAACTAGCTAGCTCAGAAAATCTGAGGAAACCAGCGAATCCTAACAAACACATACATGCTATTCTAATATCTTTCAAATTGCTATTTTTGTTTCCATAATACAATACAATTTTTTGTAACATATCTATAGTAATAGGTTCTTTTTTCGTTATTGTATGACCAATTTTTCCATGGGCTCCTTCGCGTACTGAAATAATAATATCACTTTCACAAGGATTTTTAACACCTGCCAATTTATGAGCCCAGCTAATTGCATAAAATGCCTGATCTATTTTGCTTGCTGAAGTACATATTTCTGATAAATGTACAAAATATAATGCTACATGAAAATGTGATGCAGGTAAAGATGCAAATGAATGAGAAAAAGCCCACTTACACCATGAGTTAAAGGCATAGCTGTATTGTTTCCTTGTATTGTCCGCCCTTGACGATAAAACACAATCAGGAAGCTTCTCAAACAATCTAATAACTTCATCATCTCCAGAAGATGCTGGTAATTCGTTAAATTCCACCCACTTTCCTACTTTAAATAAATCTGAAAAACGTATTCATTTTAGAACATAATTTTTAAATGCTCACTAAATTCATTCAGTAATAAATATATATACACATCGACCTCTGACCTCGCCCACTTCGCAGGGCCTTGTCATATATCACACTGACCTTGCCGCTACAATACAATAAAGTACTAGGGCCATGTCATTACTGTTCAATCTTTTGCGTCAAGCAAAACCGCCAGAACTGGCGTGCCAAAAGGCTTTTACCAAAAATACTATTTTTATTTGACCCTTGTTAATAAACACCATAAGTATTTTTAAATTCTAATACATCTTTGACATAATATTTGTATTCAAAATTCTTGTTGAATATCAATGGCCAAAAAGCTGCCAATTTCCACTTTGGCACTATCAATGTACCTTTCGCTCTACAAGCTACCAAATGCCTTATCGTTCTCATAACTAAAAATATCGGAGGCACTTTAAGCCAATTGTTTTCTGAAACCCAATTTTGCGAAAAAGCATCAATGGCTTCAGAACCAGGATTCCAAAACAACGAATTGAATCTTTTTAATTATGCATTTGCACAACTAGCAAAACGATCGACCGTAAAGGTTCCCCACATCTGATTCATAAATTTCAAAGAATTTTTGGGAAACTCCCCAATCTTCATAATCAACCATTTTACTTATAAAGTCTGCTTTCTCATTTTGTTCCCTCGGAATCCATTGAATATCTATTGAGATGCCTTTATCAAGACATATTGAAAAAATCGACAAAGCTAACGACTGTAATTCTTCTTTCATGCTGCCAGCATTTACAATTTTTACACAATTTTGAGTATCTGTAAACCATTTTACAGTTTTCCCATTAAAACAATTTTTTAAAACAAGACAAAGCAAGCTCAATAGCTTTAAGTTCTTTCCAAGTGGAACTGGCCTCACTTTCTAAAGCTGACCACATTTTGTGAAAAATTTTATTCTCTACTTCAACAGTGTATGCAGCTGTTGCTATATTAGACGCATCAGAATAAATAACAACAGAAGATTTACTATATACACCTAATTTCCGACTATTCAACTTTGCACTGATTCATGAACAAAATAATTTTGTCCCAAGCTGACCTACTATCTATGGACATATAACAATATAGCAACATTACCTATCACGGGTGTCATAGAAATCACCCTACCTACAACTTGTGCTAATTGTCTCGCCGTAAAACTTGGAAAACAATTGAAAAGATCAGACAATGAAGAAGTCAAATCATTAATTCTTCGCTCTGGAATGCTAATAGCAAATTCTTTAGAATCCCAAATTATACCGAGCCATTCAAGATTTTTTACTGGTGTAAAAATTGACTTGTCTTCATTAATTAAAAATCCGGCTTTGATCAAGGAATCTTTCACAAATCGTGCATCTTCTGTGCAAGATGTCTCATCTCTATTCATCCCGCACCCATCGTCTAAATATATAACTACTTTTACACCGTTTTCTCGCCAATATTAGACAAGAGGACGAAGACATTTAGTGAAAATGTATGGGCCCGTTGTAATCCAAAAAGCTAATACAGTATAGCAATAAAATTTGCCTTCCCACTGAAAACCAAGATAAGTATGTTGCTGTGGACAAATGTCCAAATGAATATAACCAGATTTTAAATCATACTTGTACATATAAACATCTCTGTCAAAATACTGAATTGCAATTCGCCAATCTTCAAATTTTACTTTGTCTTTTTTAATACTTTTGTTTAGATTGCTGAGATCTAAAATCAATCGTTTTTTACCTGTTTTTTGAGTAGCTACACTCAATGGATTCATATGGCTGAAAGAACAACCGGTTTTCACCAATTCATTTATAGTTTCAGAAACAAAAGTTGTATTTTTCAAAGCTGAATTATTATTTCTGAAATACATGTTAGGATACTGTTTCAATAAACGGTATGACATAACCATACTTAATAGTATCTGAAACAAAAGGACAAGTCCCTATCTGCTCCCAATAAGATAAATGTCTAGCTAAACTACCCTTTACGCCTTGTACATTTTCAGTACATTTACTCATATCTTCAAAATAAGTAATTTGCTCCATTATATGAGACATTTCACCAGACTCTACCCAGCCCATATGATCACATAAAAAATACTTATCATTTATAACAGGGTTGAAATTTGAAGAGTCAGTAGCCTGTTCAGTGCTTGGCGTTGTCTGCGTTGTTTGGCTTGGCAGCGAGTAGCGGGCAATTCTTTCTCCAGTGCCCTGTCTCACGGCATCCATAGCACACATCCCAGGGGCACGGCTCACGCCGTGCGACGCCCCCACGAAAGGGCAGCTGTTGACGTGAATACATCTGACCAAACATTGGATTCGGATATGTTTCAGCTGGTGGTGGACGAGGTGCTGCAGAAGGCATCTTCGGATAAGGATTACTTCGTTTTTTTTGTCCTATCCTTAGCTATGCGAAGAGCTCTGGTCTCCACTTGTCTGATTTTCTTCTCGTCTTCGCAGTAATCTGCAACGGCAGACGATTCGTATTCGCGTACTGTGCCCCACCCGGCGGGCGAAGAATCTGCAATACGACTGAGCTTGTTTCTGCCCTTTATTTTATCAGTTATGTCTAGAATTGTCCTCAACAATGATGAACTTTCAGTAGGCAATTGCTTGTACAATTTCTGAAGCATTTCAAGAATCTCTTCATTGAAAACGTGTTGTATTCTGTTACCTTCACTTTTGAATTGTATGGTCACGTCGCTCTTAATTTTCTTACGGAAGATGTCCTGCTCCTTAAAGAATTCGGACTTCAGGTCACCGAGCTTTACATCTAGGATGTTTTTAAATAGGTTGATTGTATCCACCATATCAGGATTATTAGACAATTACTAGCATTAACACCAGAAGCAACAGAAGGTTGTTCATCTCGAACAATGTGGACATCAGGCGAAATTTCATCCATTTTTAATGTGAAGTGTACTGTCTGAATGGCAAACTTCGAATGAAGGATATACCTTACTATACCTAACTCAAAACATATAATGCACGGACTTTACATAAGCGTAGTCGAACAGACCCAACAAACATCAAACCACGTGTATTAAGTAAACAAATACACGTGAATTACGTAAACAAATCCACGTGTTCCGCAACATTTATAAATACATTTAATGAACACTGTTGAGCCAAGGGTGATTTATATTTAATCGATTTGTAGCGCTTCAGATTAATTGTTTTTCGTCAATTAAAATTTAATTAAATAATTGTCATGCAGGACAAATTATATTAAGTACACTTCAATTTAACAAATAGTTTGCTTTTAGGGACCGACCATTTAACCTGAAGGGGGGGTTATGGTTTTTTTTTCTGGACAGAAAATTTTTTTCGCGCTTCGCGCGAAACAAATTATTTATTTTTTGCACGCGTATCAACAAAATATTTTTTTTCAAAATTAACATTATTTTTTTGGGCAGAAAGCCTCATTCAGAAAATTTTTTTTCATCATTTTGGCAGCCAAAATATTTTTTTCACATAAAATCAGATCCAAAATATTTTTTTAGAAAAAAACCATAGCCCCCCCTTCAAGTTAAATGGTCGGTCCCTTAGGTGGTATATATTTATATTCAATAGGACTGGGTTCCGATTATACTTCTCACTGGTATTTGAGGAAATCGTTTCCGCCTTGAATTACACGAGAGTTCCTATCTCGGAAGTCCCGTATTTGTCATTTTGAAGAGTGCTGCAAAGTGTTCAGTTGTCAAAGGTTTGAATACTTTTGCAGAAATTAAGTTCTGCTGAAGATAAATATTCTAATCAATCTTTAGAGTTTTTGAGAATCACATCTGATTCACCCAACTTATTTAGCATGTTTTTTTTGTCATGGTACAAATGTATAAGTCATTAAGTTAAGAGCTACGAAAGGGTTTTGTTGTGCATTAAGAAAACCCAGCATTATACATTTTCTTGTGCGAACATTTGTGGAGTTTTCGGATCCATTGAAGTAAAGAAAGGTTGTTGTTATCGTTAGTTACACTCATACCCAGGAAGACAAGACAGAATTGTTATTGTCGAAAATGGTCTTCTTCTGTATCGTACTGAGTGTGTGTGCGCTGCGTTACCAAATGAATTCGTCAATACCCATCTTATTTACCAAACAGTCGATGCAGTGTCCTTTGCAGACGGATGTAATGTTGTTGTGGGCTTTGTCTGCTTGAACAACAATAAGCATCATGACTTCGGGTTCATCAGAGATGTTTTTTGTACTTAAGACTCATTGATTTTTGGAGACCACGTTTACGAGATACGATCAATGAATTTGTGGACATGATCCAGTAACAAATTGTACAACTGCTTCTTTATCAATCCTTGCCCATCGCTTGGCATATTCTTCAAATGCATCAAACAAATGTATGAAATTGTATTTACTTTTAATATACATTTGTCAATGAGATTTTGGACTTTTTGGGAAAAGATTTCGTAACTTATCATTTTTAAAAATGTTGAGGTCTCCAGCAATAACATGGCCAGTAGGGCCATTCAAAACAGTGGAGGGAGAACAAGAATAATCAGCTGGTTTTGATTTAAGGGCTTCGATTTAGATCTCTTGCTATACCCGTTTCTAATTGAAAATTTGATTGCAATGCTTTGAGTAAAAGTGTTAGATATAAAAGGAATAATTTGGTCCTATGTTTAAGGGGGTATTTTCAGCGATAACAAGCTTGTCATGCAGATATTACAAGAGTTGAAAGTAGTTAAAGGAATGAAAAATGTTCTTGCTTCTAAAATGAAGTAGTAACAGGTTTAAATAACATGTTATTAGCAACATTCAATGCAATTTCAACATGTTTTATTTAACTGACGAATGATCTGTCACATTATTATTCAAACTGGTTTTTAACCGCTTTAATCATACCGCTGGCTTTCGCTTGTGCAGGTACCAAGTCCGACTGTCCCTAGCTCTTATTGTTGTTTTACGTTGGTCTTCCGTGTTATTTGTCTTTTTTCATGTGTAGCTCCCTGAGAGATTGTAGCATGGACAAATCCAACCCAGAAATGCAAAATTGAATCTATGAATTGATATTTCTATCTAAAAATAGACGATATTTTTTTACACAAATTGTTGCTAAATCTTATTGGCTCCGTATATTATTTTACCTCCACATTGTAAAGTTTTGGTCATTTAATTGATCTCTGTATTGTTATATTTAAGACATTGCGTTACCTTTATGTTATAATTTCTCTTGACATCTCTTTAACCTCTTTATTGTTTTGTACACGTGCTTTACCTCTTTGGACTAAGGTGGGACTACCATGTCTTTGGATACTATTTTTACCTCTATGTGGTAACGTTTTGCACATGTTTTTCCTCTGCATGGTAAATGATGTTAATAGAAAAACTACCGAACAGAATTGTCAAGAACCTATATCCAAAAGGGCCAAAAAGACAGAGAAGATGCAAAACCGCTGGAAAATTGTCAACCACAATTTAGTCTTGAATTGGGACATGCGTTTCCAAAAAAGGCGGCTTAAATCAGTTTGATGGTGCGTCAACCCCCCATCCCCTCTTCCATTGCGATAGTGTTTGCTACCGATGTTAAAGACATTTGCGTCGCCTCTTTATGTTTTTGGACACATGTTTTATCAAAATTATAATGTTTTTGATAAATACTACTACGCTGAAATATTTTTGAACATTTGCATCATCTGATATGTTATGACTGACATTTTTCATCATCTCGGCATTATAATTTCGTTTTATGTTTGTACATGGTATTTGCTTTACCTCTGCGTCGTTATGGTCTCGAACATTTGTTTTATCTATATTGTAATGCTTTTGATATTTGTATTACCTCCATATCATAGTATTTTATTTTAATTCTTCTATACTGAAATGTGTTTGAGCATTTGTTTCATCTCGATTATGTATATTTGGACAGTTGCGTGACCTATATAATGTAATTAAACAAATAAAGGGATATGGAGTAAATGTACATGGGACAAAATCCCTATAAATACGTAGTAAGATTAAGCAAATGGAACAACGCTTTGCCATACTTTTGATATTTGAGCTTGAAAATTACTGTTCTTTTTATATACTTGTACATCCTAAAAAGTTTTTAAGAAAAAAATGAAGGAAATGTGTAGCAGTGAATTCACATACCTAAATAAAATATTGAAAGGATATGAAATAACTGCACAGGAGCCAAAGTCTCTACAAATACATGGTAAAACCAAGCAATGGAACAACGCTTGTTTGTTATCTTCAAGTTACAAGAGGCATTCAACAATTGGCTTTGATCTTACCTCACAGTAAATTCAAACTGCCCCTGGCACCGGTTTGAGCGGAACTCATTGCTTACTGATGAACAACATTGTCTCTATGTTACTTTTTACTCTTCGGTGCAATGTTCATATTACTTTTTCAAAAACATCGAATTTGAGTCTAGTACCGGAGTATATTTTCAAACCTTCAAAGACAAAATTGATCTGTCATCAAATAGATATATTTGAATATTGTCCGATATCGAATGAAAACAATGTAACATATCTTATTCAAAGTGATTTTTTTTTAAATATTTCAGATATAAATTGCGTTTCCTATTTTGATATTCTTTTTCCTTTGCTTCAAATAGTTTGAAAGGTCTGCTGTCACAATACTGCCTACAGTCAGAGCAAGAAAAGTCACTGCAACAAATCCCATTCCTCTTGCTGACAGTCTGTTGTCTGGTTTGCTTGTTAATTTGTTTTGTGTACTCGAGAGTTTTGTTCTATTCACTCTCAATATCTTATCCAGTTCTACAAGTTTTGGTTCCAGCGTTTTTAATAGTTCTTCCTTAGACGATATATTTAAGTAATCAGTATTTGTGTAACCATACAAAGATTTCTGATTGTCTGCGCAAGTACATGTACATGGTTCCTCCGCTAGAAAGAAAAAAATGCTTCAAGTTACTAATGATATTAAGTATTATGAAGGTAGATTGTTCAAAATAAACACCTCAGGTAAAAATTTATTATTTTACAATATAAACTATTTTATAGTCCTTAACTCGTATGTAAATAGAATGATACCCGATCATTTTAGCTTTTAACCAGTTCAAAAGAAAAACTAAGAAACTCTGACGACATGTTCAATGCATAATAACAGCAAATGTAATTTCTTATTTTCAAAATTGAATTGGCATCACGATAGATATAAAATAAAAATTTCACAAAGGAGAATGGACATTTTCGGCTAGTTTCATGGATTTGAAATTGCCGATTTTGACTTTATCCTTGATTGACTCTCTTACAGTTTAGAGAGCAGAAGATGCCAACCCCTGCTGTCACTTCCGTTTTTTTTAGAGTTTTGACTGTTCGTTCTGTAATTATGAATGCTGCATTTGTGATGTTCGTTTATTTTTATAGGTGTGTCTTCCGTGGACTTTTGCCTTCTGGTGTTCTTGTTTTGCCTTGTCTCTGGACTTTGATTAATGTAATTGTCTTCTGTATTCTTCCATCGTTGTTTTGCTTACTTCCTTCCTTGTCAGTGGCCTTGACCTCGCAGATGATTTGTTTCCGATTCCTGCAGTCGGCATCATTCCATCCATTTGGATATAGCTCTGCACAATCCTCCTCGGGTGTATACCCATCTGGATTATCTAATAATTTAAATTGATAAGTCAAGACCAAATTTTGTACAATATCCGATCCGTTTTTGCTGCTTTTAGTTCAATTCAAAATATTTTATTGTTTATATTAGTAATACAAACAAAGGGATCGGATAAAACGCTATGCCTATATTAATCCTCTCCCAAAAGGATTTCAGTTATCTACTGGTGATTATAAAAAAATATTTGAAATAACTCATTTACTACAGTATCATTATTCCGTTATAATTCATACCTTCGGAAATTTCCGTCATACAGTAAGGTTAATACTCTTTCTTTTTTTCCACTATTGCCGTGGCATATATTTCGTAAATTCGCCTATTGACCAAATTTTTGACATTTAGTGTTCTAATTTTGTAGTCTAATTTTGAACCATGTTCAATATTGTAACTTAATCCGTTTCCGATTCCTACAATTGGCCATGAATTCATTAATTACTATAATTTCAACGTGAGAAATTCCCGAGGATTCAACTTGTGGTTATATTGTTTAAACCTTTTATTATTATCTTTTTTAAGCCAGTGCTTCACCATCATGGACTTGTTGTCGCTTTCATGATAAATATAAATATACAAAAAATATCGAAGTTGCATAAAAAAAACCAGTAAATTTCGTTATGTGGTTCACGTGTTTCAAGAAGTTAGAGATTTAGAGATTGATTTTCTCGTTGTTCATAAAGATGAGTCCAAAATATTATTTATTTTGTTTTCGGGCACTTACAGATTGAAAACTATAGTATTCTGATTTGTACAAAGCTGTCGTTATTCCGAAGAACAATTTCAATGTTCTTTTCTACATTAAAACGACATTTATTGTATTTGATTATATGATTCTAATAGCAAAAAACTCCATTAGATATTTCATTGTAAATGAAAAGTAAAGGTAAAATTCATTGTTATCTGCATATATAAATCTCTGTTATGAAATTGCCGCATACTGTGGACTGTGTTCATTGGAAAGATTCGAATCCTTAAGGCTCAAATACATTATCGTATGTCATCTTATTTAAACTTAAACATACCATGAATCGTATGCTTAACCTGTGCAGATTGAGAATAATTTTTCATCAGACTGTATACTCGAGTATGTATGTAGGCAAGCAATCTAGGGGTTTTGATTTAATTTCGAAATGAATACCGAAGCAAGAGCCAAAATAATATATCCAGAATGCAATATCAGGATTACATTCGACACAAACAGTGAACCAAAATAAATGTCAAAAAAATAAATAACTAACAATGCGAACCCGTAAAAAATAGAGGTGTCATCAGGTGCTCCGGAAGGGAAGCATGGCCTGCTTCACACCAATTAGTAAAACGGGACTGTTTAAGTTGTCGCGAAATGACAAACCTAACAGTTTTGGTTCAGATTTCCTGTTCTATAATCACTTGGTTTGTTATAGTACAGGTAACAATGCAAAAACAAATCACACCTAATAATTCGCCGTTTCAGAAACGAACTAAGGAATTGTGGGTAAAGTGATTGTATTTCAAATTGTGGTGTACAAACAATCAATTTTCAACCAATGACATGTTATTTACGTTCTTGACCAATCAAAATATTTTGGTGTATGCTCTACCCACATACTTTAGTTTCTGAAAGGGCGAATTATCTTTCTATATCGCTGCCGCTTGTTACATGATTTGTTTTTGTTTTTGTTTTTTATATATATATATAAAATGATTATGAAATATATCTACATCGATTCCATCCTTTCTCTGATTTCTGAAGTGGTGTACCATCCTGCCATACGAATTGTCCTTCTTTTTCCTTGTCGGTGACACCAATCCATAAGGAACCCAGTTTCTTTCTATAAAGATGAAAGAACTTCAATTCAATATACCAATGCAAAGGTTGATAATACAAAAAATACCAAAGTTGCATAAAAAGCAGTAAATTTCGTCAAAAAAATTTAAACCATACAACAGAATTCTTACAAGTCCTAAACGATTAACTTGAAGCCTTCGACAACTCGAAGAAACCGAAACTGTCAGCCAGCTGAACATTTAATGATAATAAAATATTAGATGACCAATACACATTATTATACCATGTGTTTGCAATTACTACAATTTAGTTTTTCTTCGATAGGTTACCACTCTGAGCCACTGTTTCATTTGGTTCTGTGTTTCGGTGAGAAAAATAATTTTTCCTGTGTGGCTTAACTATTTAAATTTTCATGTAATTCTGATAAAAATAGCATTGAAACATCATTTTTAATACTTAAGCGAGATTGTGAAAGTATCTGGGTCCAACTAAATGTATTTTACATGTATATTGTCCAAAATTATAAAATCATTATATACATTTAAAATAGCAATTTACATATCTTTCCTGTTTTTCTCCATCTCTTTTGCTTGACAAAAAGTGCCTGTCTAACAAATAATAAGGATACATAAGAGTTGTAGTCCCAGGTCAAAAATTAATCGATTCTCATGAACAATTGTGTCTCTAACAGTGGTGTATATTTAATGAAAACAGTCATATAAACCTTGCTATTTAAGTCTTGGTTGCCTCCTTTGTAATGTTAAAGTATCAAAAATGAATTTAATTATCGGATGAAACGTCTGTGTATTATGAAGGATGTTGAGGACTTTGAGTTTGAATGAGCATCAATCAATACTGCCGATGGAAATCGACCGGATGAACATCTCTTTCAAGGGTATTTTAGCAGGCTGTGCACATGGTATCTATGTCTTCTTGTTCGTTTGAAATAACTTGTCTTTCCATCTGAACACATTCCAATTGATCCCACATATCGAGGTTTGTTTAGAGTATATTGGGATATTTTTATGAATGGGATATGGGATGATTTTAATTTTTATACCAAGTTTATTTGACAGTTGGGAAGAATAAGACTGAACTTGACATATACCTTTTATAAAACTCAGTAACAAAATTCTTCTCTTTTTCGGTTCTTGGAGAAACCATAACAGCATCCATTTGTGAACAGAGATCAGCTCCATTTTCCCATGACACCGTAACTGTAGGATCAAACCAGTAACACTTCCCATCATGCTCTTCCCATTGGTCAGATGAACATTTTACTATTGATTCTAAAACAGGTAGTCAGATAGTTTTGAGAATTTTCAATGTTTCAGTAGCATGAGATTGTCATCATTTCGAATGTTTGAAATTAAAATCAATTTGATCAAATGTTTACAAAAGCATTCACCAAACGTTTTTTTTTTACTTTTTTTCTTTATTTCAATAGTAATGGTAGGTAAATAGTCTCCCAGATCTCCACAAACAAGATCAAGTTAACGAGACAAAGGCCAATGGTTCCAGATTAACAATCAAAAGAAAAACAGTAGGTCTGAAAACTTTGAATACTAACCCTGACATGTGGATTTCTAAGGGTAAGGGACATATATCTTGTTTGCTGTTTGTCAAAATTAAAAAAAAAAATAATTAAGATTTTGGATAGATATACTGTTCATTAAATTAAATCATTAAATAACATTTGATATGTGTTATGATTGAGAGCAAAACTCTTCGATCAACTAGAACCCTCAAAATGACAATGAAATTCGTCCCCTTTATCCACAAGCTCTATTCATTTAATCAAGTCTTATTCATCGTGCTACCACCAGTATTTCTTTATGTTGCAAAATTTCTAAATTTACATATTTAATACTGAACTTTTCATCTCAAACTTAATTATGATTTTCACGTTTAAACTAATTTTGAAAAGATGTTAATAAACTTATACACAAAATACAAAAAATACCGAAGTTGCATATAAAACAGCAAATTTCGTTTTGCTGTACACGTGTTTCAAGGAGTAACCTCTAATCAGCAGCATTATAATCAAATATATGGAATGCCATAATCCAAAAGTGGTAAATTAAGAAGTATTCATTTTCAAATATATCGAAATAGGAAGCCAAATCAAGTACCAAGGACATCTACCGAGTGCCATACACGGAATGAAGCCTCAGTACTTTAAGAGATTAGAATTTTGATAAAAACAGTAAATTTCTATAACACGCAAGGTAAAATGTTCATGTCAGACAAGTCTGACTATTGGGCTGGTGAATACCCTCGGGGACCTCTGGTTCACCAGCAGTGGCATCGGCCCAATGGTTCAAAATACAAAAAATACCGAAGTTGCATATAAAACAGTAAATTTCGTTATGCTGTACACGTGTTTCAAGGAGTAACCTCTAATCAGCAGCATTAGAATCAAATATATGGAATGCCATAATCCAAAAGTTGTAAATTAAGAAGTACTCATTTCCAAAAATATCGAAATAGGAAGCCAAATCAAGTACCAAGGACATCCACCAAGTGCCATACACGGAATGAAGCCTCAGTATTTTAAGAGATTAGAATTTTGATAAAAACAGTAAATTTCTATAACACGCAAGGTAAAATTTTCTTGTCAGACAAGTCTGACTATTGGGCTGGTTTATACCCTAGGGGAACTCTGGTCCACCAGCAGTGGCATCGGCCCAATGGCTCAAAATACAAAAAATACCGAAGTTGCATATAAAACAGTAAATTTCGTTATGCTGTACACGTGTTTCAAGGAGTTACCTCTCATCAGCAGCATTAGAATCAAATATATGGAATGCCATAATCCAAAAGATGTAAATTAAGAAGTACTCATTTCCAAAAATATCGAAATAGGAAGCCAAATCAAGTACCAAGGACATCCACCGAGTGCCATACACAGGAATGAAGCCTCAGTATTTTAAGAGATAAGAATTTTGATAAAAACAGTAAATTTCTATAACACGCAAATTACAAGCACTCGCTACCAAAGGACACACCACGAATATGCAGCATGAGACCATGGTTATTTTTACAAGTTTTTTGATCGGTGTTTTCCGAATTATTTAAGGTAGCGTAGGATACCGATATTTTATTCTCTTAATCCGCTGTACCATACAACTCCATCCGAAAGAACAGCTTGTACATGTTCACACCAAAAATTCTCAAAGTACGCCATTCCATAACAAAAGTTAATCCGGATTAATTCAGGTAAAAACGACTTAATCCACATTACATTCACAATGCAAAAGTTAATCCGGATTAACTTAATCCACGACGATAAGTGTATCTCAACTAAAAATGATCAATGTGAATGTAACGTTCTGGATTAACTTAATCCGGTGTAAATTAATCCAGATTAACTTAATCCGGATTATTTCCAGTGTAAACAAGACCTTAGTTCACCCTTAACTGTATTTTTTTCTTCAGTTAATACTCTGCACAGTTGTAAAATTATGAAAATGTGCTGAGAAGACAAAGTTAACTCAATTCATATTTGGATAATTTACAGTTGTTTACAAATGAAAAAGTGGAAAAATACTTGAATGTTTAAAAACATGGAAAGGGCGGCATCAATTAGATTTAGCATTTTACTAAATAAAGTTCTCCTAATCCTGTACCACATAGTCGGCTTGGACGTATTAATTCGGATCCTCGACTTCATGAACTGGGTAACATCATTATTGTATTTTATCATATCTTTCTATTAGATATACCATCCCCCTTTTCTCTGAATGTTTCAAACTGTAGAAGACTCTACTCGACTATAAAATCAATGGTTATGTCACCTATGCAGGGCAGTCATATCAGAATGGCAGAAGGTTAAAATTAAAGTGTTACAACTTTATTTGAACTTTCCCTATTAATGTTGTTCACCTATATTTTTGAAAATATATTTATGCTTACTGTCAATGTGCCACATATATTTCATTCAAACGTTTTCGAATTTAAACGAATTTCTTGAGATGCCCAAACGGTCACCATACCGAAACTGTCTGGCTCGAACAAGATTAATGAGTATACGCATAAGGTTGGACCGTACGCGTACGGTCCGACCATATGAGTAAACGCATATAGTCCGGAACGTATACTCGGGCGGTCCAAACACGCATATGTTATGGAACAGAAATGTTTAGTTATTTTTTTTCAATATTAGTTTGTTGTTAATAGTTTATTTTCAAAACAAAAAAAAAAACATGATTTACGAAAGAATTGACAAAAATTTCTTTGCACACACAAAACATATAAAAAATATGTTAAAATAATGGGTTTTTTGTTGTTTTTTTTTTCTTTTATATTTCCGTCAATTGTGTTCTGCAGAAGGCCTTTCCGACAATTCATGACCAATCAGTACAGATTACACCGAAATGCACAGAAAACCGGAATTATGACTGATGACAAACAAACCCAAAGTTCCCAAAATGACTGAAGCCATTTTCATGCAAGGTCAGCCCTTTACATAAGATGGAGATATACTTGACTTTAGATAACGGTATAATTTCAGAAAATGATTATCTTTTGAAAACAACTCTTTTTCCCTCTTGCAAGTGATTGCATAGCGAGACAGAATTTCGAGATCAACAGACAGCAAATGCTCCGTTCGAATATCTACTTCCAATCTGCAAATTAAAACAAACCGTTAAAGTGTCGACAAGGCCAGATTTTTGTTTTTTAATTCCAAGTAATTTTTAATGAATCAAAAATTAAACATAATCAAGACATCCATATGCATGGTAATTGGTGGATAGTAAATCAAAATAGTTATGCGCACGTATACTCGTATTTTCGGCTGAAAAGTAGAATGCGGAAAATATATAAATGAGAATGTCGGAAAAACAAAGATATGTGTTGTCCATTATTTGATGACCGAGACCATGAGGATATAAAGCCAGTTTGTTAGAGTGTTTTAGTGTTTGTTCCATATTTACCAAAAAGCATACATCTATACGCTCAATTTAACGTCTTTTGGACAATGTTTCAATCTCATAGAATCAGACGTCATACTCGACGTCGTCAAAAATAACTTATTTTCCGGCATGTTTCCTTTATTCGACAACTTATAGCAGTGTAACGAACCCGGTTACCCCCATATCTGGAATCTTTTCTGAAATCTCTGAATCTAAACATTAACATACCATTTTTTTTTAAAAATCATGGTAAGGTGAAAATTTCCCAGTCATTTTAGTGCAAATATTAGCGTAATACTTGGCATTTTCCGTATATATATTGTATGTTAACTTCTTTCAAGTCGGTACCTTACTTTGAATACAAATTGTGAAAAAATCGAGATCGGTTACCCCAATTTTATTTTTGGTATTTCGAATCTACTTAACAATAGAAACATCATATCAAAAAATTTCAAAAATTCATGGTTTCAGTCATTTACTTCGACTTGACCTTAAAGCTAAGGTCATTTATTCAATCTGCCTAACCTGTGTTGTACAAGGTGCGACAAACTGATTTTTAGTTTTGGAAATAAAAGATGAAAAATACGAAAATTTTAAAAATTCGGTGAAAAAAGGGCAAAAACTCCTACAAGGGTTAATGGATTTTCTTCAAAATTTCAGGGTGGGTAGATCTTGATATGTTGAACATTTTTGCAATTTACACTTGACCTCTATCTGTTACACTTTTGGAAATAAAAAATAAAAAATGCAAAAATTTTGAAAATTTTACAGAAAAAGGGCTATAACTCTGAGATGGATTTTCAGATTTTCTTCAAAATTGCACAGTGGGTAGATCTTATCATGCTGATCATTTCTACCCATGTCAGATTTTTGATATCTGTAACGGTTCTCGAGTAATTTGCAAAAACAGCAATTTACCCTATGTTCTATTTTTAGTAACAGCGGCCATGTTGTTTGGTCTACAGACATAAAAATCACAAACTTGAAAGTGCATACCCTGGTAATGATTCAGGCTAAGTTTGGTAAGTATTGGCTTAGTAGTTTCAGAGGAGAAGATTTTTGAATAAAAGTTAACGGACGGACGGACGGACGACGGACGACGAGTGATGGCATAAGCTCACGGGGCCTTTGGCCAGGTGAGCTAAAAAGGGATAGTCATGCCAAACTCTCAACTATACAACGAGGCATTAGGAATGTTTGAAAATTCAAGAATATCGTGAATTTGAAATGAAAAGATCTCTGTTTGGTCCCGCACAATAACCAAAACTAAACGACAGAGTGTTCTGGTAAACATGCTTGAGAATGGATATACTATTCATACTTTCAAATTTTGGCATTTATTTTTGTAATTTCGAAATGTAATCCTGACCACCTGTTTTATGTGCCCGCATCTCACTATTTTATAACGCCAAGTTTTCTTACATTCACTTGATGAGTGCCCTGTGTTTGTCTATATGTTGTTAACGTCCACTAGCTTAAGACACTAGTGCTTTAGTCGGGCAAAGGATGCAAGTGATTGTAAGAGCACTTTGCCAGTTTAATTGATGTTTGTTGACAATCCCGCACCCATGAACAATGAAGACATGGATGTAGCGTTTCTCGACAATTAGCAAAGAATTCCGCTTAAACCGGTGCTAGGGGCCGTCTTGAACTTACTATGAAGTATAAGCAAAGCTCATTGTTGAAGACTTCATGGTGACTTCAAGATAAAGAACAACAATAAAAGCGTTGTTCCTTTGCTTGTTTTTTTACCATGTATTTGTAGAGACTTTGTCTTATGTGCATTTACTCCATATCCTTTTATTCACCATTTATGACTGGATTTTGTCTCTCCTGCAGTGTGGAGTCCGTAAAAAGATTCCCCGTGCGAGAGATGTATGCTCTCTATATTTTTCAGTTATGGTGTACTTGTGCGTGGAGAATTTCTCATATGGATATACTATTCATACTTTCAAATTTTGGCGTTTATTTTTGTTATTTCGAAATGTTATCCTGACCACCTGTTTTATGTGCCCACATCTCACTATTTTATAACGCCAAATTTTCTAACATTCGACTTGATGAGTGCCCTGTGTTTTTCTATATGTTGTAATCGTCCACTAGGTTAAAATACTAGAGCTATTGTCGGGCAAACGATGACAATGATTGTAAGAGCACTTTGCCAGTTTAATTGATGTTTGTTG